>JBCEWC010016705.1:0-12952 GCA_038996855.1 Solanum aculeatissimum
GAAAGAGATTATTCCCTTAGAGCTTGTCCAATACCACCAGTACCAGAAATGCATCTCCTTCGCCCGCTCTCGCTCGCCGCTACTAATACTAAAAGACATAATGCATTAGATCCAGCAAATTTCGCAGTTCTGCTTATTCTTCTTCCTTTTGACTTGTAGTTCCTATATTGCCCTTTTGCTTTTCTTCCCCACGCGGTCGAGTTATTCTAAGGGTAACCCCTTTCCATGAGTACTGAAAGAAAATATTAAGTTCCTTCTCCAAAGACTGCCTTGTTAATTTCTCTCTATCACTCCGATGAATAAACAAGGCTATGAACAAATATATGAGATAGCCATAACCTAAAACCAACCAGGTAACCACATTTTTCGTGAGAAAATCAACTATAGCCATAATGATTTCTTGCATTTCTATTTTCTTTTGAATAGTTCTGCTTCTTGCTCTTCCAATTCAGAAAGACTTTTCGGAAATTGCCGGTTGGGTTGGTCCGACCAAGAAAGGCATGGGACTTTTGGGCATTGCTTGGGATCAGAAGGTTTTCTATCTTCATATTACCAAATTGGAGAATCACCAAGGCCTTTCAGCGATTCGACGCGTCCCCCTACCTAAGCTAGACGCTTCACCTACCTGACCTCAGAGAGAATAGAATGAGTCGCCCTAGCCCTAGTCTTACTAAGAAAGAGTTCCACCCTTATGTCTGATGGCCACAGGGGAGTGATCCCTTGCAAAATAAAAAGAAACCACTCCTCTGGAAGCTCGAGGCTGGTCTAGCCCCGATGCCTCCACAAGGAATTCTGTCCCGGAAACACCAACACACATGTTCTATTTGAGGACAAGACCCTTTCAAGTCAACCAATCATCAACACGAACCAACTGTGGATCAGTTGTTTCAGTCTTCCAGGAACGGTTCACAACTGGAGCCTCAAAGAAATCTCAAACATTTCCAAGACGAGCTTCGTCTGGAAACATTTGAAGATCCGTCTCCCTTCGTAACCATTCTACCAAGGACCCTTTCAGGTACGGGTTGAGTGGTCTACCACGGCCAAGCCACAATTCTAAGGGCATAGACCGTTTAGTGAACATCGCTAAGAGCCTCCGAATGCGAGGCGATTGTCGATGTGGCAGCGAATAAATAGTCCGAAAACCGACTGAAAGGATAGGTCATCTGGATCGACATCAACATGGGAGTTTTCCGAGGGATGAAGATCAATGTCTGGTCGAACCAAGCTTCCTTCTCTCTCTCTTGCCCAGGAGCAGGTCAAGTCTATGTGACCAAGGCAAGCAAGGAATGCTAACTGAATAGGGGCACTCGATTTCTATTGCGACAGAGGGAGGTCTCATAATAGAGTCAGTGCTAGTCTTGGGATCAAGGTTTCTTTCCTTTGCTGAATCAGGAATAGCCGACTCCAGGTAATACCAGCTCAAAGGCGATGACTAGTAGATCCCTTTTTCCTGGCTATATGATATCATATCAGACAGAATAGACCGGGCCAAAGAGCACTAACCGGGAGCGAAGGGTCCAGAAGTGAGCGGAAGGAAAGGGAACGGGAGTTTCTCGCCTCCAAAAACTTATTTCGTTCGCCTACAAAACCACCTTTCTAGTCGAGCGCACGAGAAGACCCTGTAGAAGTCCTCCATCCATATGTTACCGACCTGACCATCCATCTATCATTGGAATCAGAAGAAACTGGTCCGTCCAACGCCTCTGACCTTGTTCCAAGAAGATCTCATTTCACCCTTTGCGAGACAAAGATCTCGAACATCGTAGAAAAAAGTCCTAACTAACCAGTCAAGTGAAAGGAGCCCGCTTACCCACTCCCCTTTCCCCCCATTGCGCATCCTGTGTAACATCAAGGAAAGGGAAAGCTCATACTACCGCGGCGGGAGGTCGTCTCCCAACACATTCCCCCTATAGTTGATCTGCCACAGATTGAGGCATATCTTTTGGAGATGGTCACGTCAGCGGCGGCAAGTGGATCATTCATGCGCAGACTTAACTGAAAAAGAAAGATTCCCTTTTGTTACCGACCTTCTTCCCTTGACTGGTGTTTTAGGTCTTCTTATCCAAGAGGACACTTTAATCTTGAGAGGCCCGAATGCTTATCATTCTTGCCTTCTAAACTTCTTTATATCGAGGGATGAGGAACCATATTATCCTGCATTCCTTAAACCTATGTAGTGAGTCGTGTAGGTGGCGTGTTTAAATTAGGACCATACATTGGGATTCTTTTCCCCTCATCGCTAGCCAGTCGGGATGCTATCTCTCTTCTCCTTCGTCACTCAACCATCAAAATATGGTATATAATTAACAAACTCTTTTTTTTTTTTTACTTAAAACTATACTGAACCACCTATCTATTCCTTTTTTGGCGCTGTCCCGACACTGATGAGCATCACTTAGGCCTTCATTCATGATACTCTGCTAGGATCTGCAGCGCTTCAGTAGGCCCTAGGCACTGATGTGAGGTTAAAGTTTTAACCAATGCTTAATACTATCCATAAACATTGTACTCCCATAATAAGGCAAGAAAGCGGAAAATTTCAAAAAAGGAAAATCCTTTTGATTAGCCAGTTTCCAAGAGAGAGAAGGTCTTATGGCAATCTCAGGCATACTACTAATCGGTTATTTGGCCTGATCGAGCAACCTATGAACAGTTGTCGCCTACATAACCTACCTCCCAGACCAAGGGAAGAAGGTATCAGATCACTTTTGAGAGCCCTTTTGTGAAACCAGTTCCTTTACTCTTTTTGAATGAATTACAGTCAGTAAAGTAATCTGGTGGAAGGGGTCCATAGAAAAAAAATTGGCTTCTTTTTCTTTTTTCGATTTTTCGTTTTAGAATAGAGAAAGAGTAGAAACTAAGGGTACGCTCTCTAGAAGATTTGCTCGGAGCTTTTTGGTCGCCTGCTATCTTGAAACCTCTTTGCTTGCGGGGGCAGGAGTGGAAAGAGCGCTTCGCGAAAGAATCGTGTGGCGCGGTGAAAGGTTTCCCGTTGGGGTTTCCGACCCTCCAGGTCTCCACCTACTTGTGGAATAGGGGGGGTTCCTTGATATTAAGGTGTCAAGGCGGTCGAAGAAGGCCACAGGTGGAAGCAACCGATGCCTTGATCATTCAATTGACTCCTTGCTGCCAGTCCGTGCTTGCTGTCATGCTGGCAAAAGCAGGGGTTTCGGTCGGTTTTACCTACTATTGGATTTGAACCAATGACTCTCGCCGTATGAAAGCGATACTCTAACCGCTGAGTCAAGTAGGTCAAGCTGAGTCAAGTCACCCTATAAGAGAAAGCCGCGCAACCAAAGTCGCCCTTACTATACAAGGGGGGCGGAGCGCTAAGAAAGAGAAAGCGTTATCACTATACGAAATGAAGCAGCGGCTAGCACGCTAAGCTAAGATCAACCAATGTTCGAACGCGGAGCCTTTCTTTCTCGGTCGTCTGTCTTAATAAGTGGATTCCGATTCATGCAGTCCTTCTCTGCTGCATTGGTCTTTTCACTCCCCACTCTCCACCATAAAAAAATCTTTCCACTATATCTCAGGAGTAGTCAAAGGAAGTACGGCGGGTCCGAGTAGGAATAAATTGACTAAGAAGTAGGGCATACAACAATGGATCAATTCATTCAACAAGATCTGTTCGGATCAGATCTACCAGCGACCGGTTTACGGAACAAGGAGTTAAGCAAGGGCCAGGAGATTGATAAAAGAACCTGGCCGAAGTCAGTCTTGTGTTCAATTCCGCGGTTGGAAGGATTTCTTTCTGCCATCTGTCTTTCCCTTCTCTCTCTTCTAAAGGTAGGTGAAAGTCAAACTTTTGGCTTGCGGGCTCAGGGACTGCAGTCAGCTGCTTCCCCTGTAGCCGTCAGCTCGTTCTTGACAGATCCGATCGGGTGTTCATAATCTGGAGTAAAAGGATTCGAACCTTTGCATGCCGGTACCAAAAACCGATGCCTTACCACTTGGCTATACTCCATAGGCCTGTTTTGGACGGTAGGAACGGGGAGAGGGGGAAGGGAGAAGCAGGGCTCGAAGAACGAGCCGAGCCGTGCAAGGACGCGGGGATATAGCAAGTAAGCAGCAAGGTTCTCCCCTTAGGACCGACTACAACAAGCTCGCGACTCTAATAGAAAGAAAGGGTAAGCTCTCTGCTCTATTTGCTTGCAATGCTATGCCTATCAAAGTTGGCGAAGGCTTCTGTAACCTTAGACTCGTTACGCTGTTCGACCGAACTCGTTGGCTCCGCGTCCACCGAAAGTCGGTAACCTTCGTCACCGTCAGCATTTGGTACTCTCTCGATAGCTTCAATAGTTCACTGAAAGCCTTTGGTGTAATAAACCGCAAGCCCTTCAGAAAGAAAGACATAATATAATAATGAATTAATTAATAAACATTAAGAATTCAAAAAAGAAAGGGTTGGTTAAGAACTATTGACTGTAAACCATAGCAGTTACAGTCACTCAATGGAGATGTTCGCCTTTGTTTGGAATGAAGATGGATGAACAGGCACTTGAGCCTGGAACTGATGAAATTCGGGGAAAACATGGAAGCGGTCACTATACTGGGGGGGCAAGACATGACCGCGACTTAAGAAAAAAGTACCCTTGAAAAGACTAAAGGAACGGGGGAATGACTACCTGTAATAAAGCACAGGCTAATACGAGCCGACCAGAAGAAGCAAGGCTTAGATTACCAGATCCTGGACACAATCTTCCTAGAGATGGAGAGCCACTTGACTGTAAGGAAAGGGGCCCTTGGGCCACTTGCCTCGCCTTTTTTTTTGCACCTATCCTTCTTGCTTGCTTACCTATAGCTCTCTTGTCTTAGTGACTCTTCCTCTTTTCTAGGTTTTTTTTCTGAGTGTTAAAACGATAGATTTTTCATTTGCCAATGAATTGGATCCGCCCCGATTCGATCAATAATGGGATTCTTGGCTAGAGAAAGGTTCTGTGACATGGACGCCCAGCCCAACTCGGTCGGTCGGTTGGCCCACCTAACAGATGATGATATTCTCGATCGATTTGATCGAATTTCATTCTTTCTCACTATTCAGAACAGTGGAGCTTTCGATCAAGATCTTCTCGCCTCACCCGTTTGGGCTCTCGCTCGAATCGGAACCTTTATGCGTAGGTAGGCTTTCGACTCAATCTAATAGCCTACCTATCGGGCGCCAATAAAAGAGAAAGTTTTCGCATGGGCTCATCATCTGATGCAGAACCGATGCGAGAGGGAGAAGCGGGGATTGATAGCTTTCAAGAACCAGTGGAAAGGAAAGACTTCTTCCCTGCATTCCTTCCTTTCCAAAAAAAAAGTCAATTCGTTTGGGCAAAAAACCTTGGTCGTTTTCAAACAAATCCAATGTTGGGCCAAGCCTTGCCAGCCGGTAATAGCCGAAGTCATAAAAGGGGGAGATAGGGAAGAGGAGATTCAGGATAGTCACTCCACTCCATAGATAGTGCACACAGATTCTTCTTTCATTTTCCATTCCTTTCGGGTCGGAAACGCGGGCTGCTAGTGGGGCTGTGCCCATTCTCCCTCTTCTTCCGCTTTACAACCGGAATAAGGAACCTTAGAATTCACCCTACCTGTCGATGAAAAAATGGGATTTGAGAGGAGCTGAAAGCCACTTGACTCTAAGGAGAGGACCACCAGCTAGCGGATCAGAAAGATTTGTATGGAATGTCCTACTCCTGCCTGAGCTTTCCGATCAACCAATCCCCTATTTCAGGGACATCTGTGTTAGGTAGGCCCAGGGATCACTGATTAGTCGAATGAGCCCATCTCTCTGGCCTATCATTTGTTGGTCGATCCGGCTGGCGGCTCCTGCCTCTCTATGGGGGCCCCTTTTTTTAGACAAGTTTGCTGCTAGGAGTCCCTAGAGTCGAATTAATAATCAATAGAAGTCCCAATAGAAGTTGACTGACCTGGCTCTTCAATCGACGATCTACTGCTCCCTCTTAATAGCAGATGCCCATGCTTTGATTCGAAAGCCCTAGCCATCCCCAGGTATTCAGTGTCTGGTTCGATAGGACCAGGAAGAGAGGACTCTTTTTTTTCCTCCTCCCTTCAGTCCAGTTTGAACCCGTCCCAACAACGAACACCTTCCTACTGCAAGGTGAGGCTCTGCCCTTCCCCTAGAATCCACTCCGGGTCGGAGGAGCAACTAGTCAAACTTCTTGAGCAGCCGAGATATTGAACAACGAACATTTGAAACAATTCCTTGCCTCACCCTGAGATGAGAGGGAAGGTCGATTTGACTCGAATCCTGGACCTGATCTTGAATCCTACACCGGTTAATGATGCGATGGGGGAAGTTTTTCTTTTTTCATCAATGCTGGCCCAGTCGAGGCTCGTCCATGCCCAATCCCGATGGGCCTTCGATTTGCCCCTACCCTAGCTCTATAATCCACCCGTCTTCCCCAGTCCCTGAAAGCCCTCCGGGGGCCTAGCCCTCTTTCTCCACTCGAGTCTGAAGTTCAGCGGCTTTCATCGTTGACGAACACCTGCGCTAATAAGACAAAGAAATGGAGAGTCTATGCCTTGAATGAATCAGTAACAACGGATTAGTGGAATGAGGGATCAAGAGACGGATAGGGAGGGAATGGCCTCTCAATCATTGGTTGACCTTCCCTTGAACCAGTCACGGAGCTCTCAATTGAGTTGTTTAGGTTCTGGAATTCCATCTCTAGTTGGGGCTTTCGATTCGAAAAAATGTGGTGCGGGTTCATCTCTCTCGACCAGTTCAGGTGAGAGGGAGGGTGATCGAGGGGACCCAGACTTTCGATCTCTTCTCTATGGCGGGAGGTTTCTTTCGTATCAAGAGTGTGTTGGGGAGGCCAGGGAAGATGGATTGGATCGAGAGGCGATGCTTATGCCTCTTCTTTCTCGATAGGATTCCCATCATTTTCAGTCTACGGCGAAGGAGACAAGGGCGAGGCACCGAACATGTTCTACCCTCAACCTCCATCCGTCATTAGTAATCTCAATTCGCTTTTCCTATTCACTAGTACACTGCGCGCTACAACTAGCAGCCCCTTTACTAGGTTGGGAAAAGGCTAGCGCGCTAGCGCGCAACGGCTGATGAAAAGCCAGCAACTTCTTAGGAGTCAGATAGGTTTGGAACCCTATACAAGGGGCTGCTTGCTGCTCGCCCCTATCTCTAAAGTGGCTTATGCACTCCACTTGTTACCACTAAACGACGAAGCCAGGAGCGGAAGGAGGGACTTGAACCCTCAACCTCAGCCTTGGCAAGGCTATGCTCTACCATTAAGCTATTTCCGCCAGCTAGGGTAGTGGCGAAGCACTACTGAGCAATTCACGTATCACTTGATACGGACGACTTCTGTTTTTCCGCCGGACCACAGTCTTGACCTCCGATCGAGCTACGAACACGAGTAGATAGGCGGTTAGGGGGGGAGAGGGTCGGCTGGGCCTGCCTTTTCAATCAATCTCCGGCCGCTCAGTGCCGCTATTGGTGCGAGTTGTAAGGAGTCTTGGTCTCGAGTCAAGCTGGGGCGTCATTTCATTCTCGTAACGGGAATGAGTGCACCGCAAGACCAGACAAGTTGCTCCCTCGCCTCGCAGCGGCGGCATCTGTCTTTTAAGTTAAGTCATTTCCTAAGACGGCTCCTCTTATTCTACGATAATCCAAGCTGCAGCGGCACCTCACGAACTTCTTACTGGGGCAGTACTATAATAGGCATTTGCGAGTGTTTGGATGCACGTGTTTTGTTCATATTCCTGCGCAGTTAAGAGAAAAATTGTCCCCAAGGCAACCACTTGTGTCTTTCTTGGATATGCTCAGTCCGGGTATATATATGCTATGACGTGAAATCCAAGAGGGTCGAACGGCTATCGATCCTGGCCCGATGAGAAAAGGGTTGAACTCATACTTGCCTTAACCTAATTAATCAGCCCCGGGGGAGAATGATGATGGAGATGTATTGCGGCCTTCTCCTGTTCATCAACTCGAACCTCATTCTTCTGCAGTTGATGTTACGGATTAGCCTCACTCTTCAGGCCAGCAGCTTTGCTCAGCATTTTCTGCCGACTGTCAGCCTGTTCAGCTGACCTCAGAGGATTCCTGTCACCCGGCACAGCATGTTTATTCTCGGCGGCGATTACAGCCTCTTTCCCAGGGTCAGGCTACTCCAGAAGATCAGCAGTCTAGCCCAGTTGCTTCCCTTCCAGTCGCTTCCTAAAATTCTGGATCCCGCTCTCAGCTTCGTCGATCCTCTCAAGTTTCTTATCCTGTTGAAGGCTTATGAATCGTTTTCCCCAAAACAAAAGATCGAGCTTACCTCATCTCAGTTCAATCTTCTCATGAACCTGAATCATTTGCTGAAGCCTCCAATCATTCTTGCTGGAGAGATGCTATACAGGAAGAAATCAATGCCCAGGAAAAAAATAATAAGACTTAGTCTCATTGCCTGCAGGGAAAGAAGCCATTGGCTGCAAGTGGATTTACAAGATCAAGCATAAAGCAGATGGCTCGGTAGATAGATACAAGGCTAGATTAGTAGCTAAAGGATTCCTTCAAGAATATTGAGTCGAACCCCTTTCCTTACAGTCAAGTGGCCCAAGGGCCCCCTTTAGAGATAGGGAAAACATTTGCTTCAGGTTGCTAAACACCATTCGTGGCATTCTTGCCTTGGCTGCAATCAAAAGGTGGCCTTATTTCGTTTTTACGTGAAGAATAGAATGCCTTTCAACAACATAAGGGAAGGGGGCAAGAATAAGTTTCTATTCAGCCTCCTCCAACTCCAGGCTTCTCTTCTCCTAGGAATCCTAACTTGGTATGTAAGCTCAAGAAAGCGATTTATGTTACGGCCTCCGGCAAGCTAAAGCAGGCACAAGAGCTTGGTTTGAAAGGTGACAGCAGCATGTATAAGAGCCGAAATAGGAGTAGAGGAAGGAGCCGGTTTTCCAATAAGTAAATCGGATCATTCAATGTTTATAAAGAGGTCGACATCAGGTATTGTCCTTCTTCTGCGTGGATGACATTGCTTTCTCTAGTAATGACTTAGCTTCGATAAATGAGCTTAAGAGAAGATTAAGAACCCAGTTTGATATGAAAGATTTAGGAGACTCAAAGTCTCTTCTGGAGATTAAAGTGATGAGGTCGCAAAGAGTTTTGGAACCCAGTGCAAGTATTCATTGGATTTATTGTCAAAAGCTGGTCTTTCTGCATGCAAACCGGAATAAGATCTAAAATTAGCCTCAGATGCAGGAGAGCTATTGGATGACCCATCTACTTGCAAGGAGACTTGTTGGGACTCTTTTCTACCTGACTAATTATCGCCCAGACATTGCTTACACTTACAACATAGGAGGGAGTGATCAGCCGATTTTTATATGGACAAGCCGAGATCATCTCACTTAGAAGCTGCTTTTCGGATTCTGCGATACATCAAAACCTCACCGGGAAGAGGTTGATTCTTGTCTACGTCATCCTCTCTTCAGCTGTCTTGTTACTATTATACTGATTTCATTAAGGCAGTAGATTATTCTGATTGGATTTCGAACATCGTCCCCATGCCCAAGAGGGATGGACGTGTTCGCGTATGCATCTATTTTTCTCAATAAAGCATGTTCCAAAAGATGATTTTCCGCTGCCGAACATTGATTTGCTTGTGGACAAGACTATTGTTAAAGTATGCCTACTACTCTTTTCTGACGATTCGAAATTCTCGTCGTCGGCTTCCTCTCCCTGTAGGTCGAGCTTCCTTTTCAGCCCTCTCACTTCATTCGAGCTGAATTACATCCACCCTCGAGGTAGAGTTCGTTTTGTAATAGGAGCCCCGTTGGGCTTTTACGGAGCTTGGCCTGCTTTCGCATTAACTCACCATTTGGTGATTTGGTTCGTAGCAGCCCAAGTATATCCAGGAGTTCCTTTTACACGCTACGCTATCCTCGGCGACGATATCGTCATCGGAGATGAGCGGGTGGCTGAGCGTTATCGCGAGCGAATTCCGCCACTGAATGTTCCATTTTCGTTAGTATCGTCAGTTGGTGCTTTGGAGTTTGCTAAGCGGTTCTTCGTACGCGGAGTGACTAAGGACTTTTTTCCTGTCTCCTGTCACATGTTAAGATCCTTAGTTAGTTCCATATCCCTTGTTCCTGTAATGAGGGCTATTATGTCTAAGAATCTTCCATTGTCGTATCGTTTACGGGAAGCTGGGTACCGGGTGTATACTCGACGCACGGCGCCTCCTAGGAGACACTGGAATCGGCATTTCCTCGTCTTTCACTCACCGAACGGTGTGTGTCCTCTCCCCTTTTGGATCTGGTTAAGCGCAACCACTGGTAAACACTTAATCTTATCAACAAGGTATGGTGAGGGGACCTGATTAGGCTCTTGACCCCTCGATTCCCGAGAAACTCGGTGATCTCGAAGTTTTTCGAAGCCTGGTCAGAGTACGACTGGTTAGGGGGGCATGGGTTTTGTCCGAATGGATGAAGTCCATTCTCTCTTACTGGTCTTGGTATTACACTATCGCGGAGGAAAAAAAGACTCCCATTGAGGCGCTACTTAGCCCGTAGGTTGTGCCACTGGTGACTAACCATACAAAGAAATTATATCTTTTTTATAATAACGAATAACGGCGCAGTCTTCCGGTGTTACGACCTGGTGCTCTCTTGTGAAGAGCCAAAAGCTCTTGACGTAGGGAGGTTCGGTCCAGTCTGTTCACCTCAATTTGCGCCCTATTTGAGACTAAAGCAGGCGGGGTGGCGACCTCGTCTTAAGATAAGATATAGGCAATAAGACTTTAAGCGCACCTGACCGCCTTTGCCCATAGAGAATACTGGGGACGAAAGTCTCTGGGGGGGGTTCTATGGAGCAAGTCTCCCATTGCTTTCGCAAACCAGTGGGGACAACCCCCCAAAAAAACGAGTTTTCCACGCGGCGATCTTTATTTGAAATATGAGCCGCTAAAATTTATCCCTTTTGAATGTATTTACCCCTATGAACCTGATGCATACAAGTCTTTCTGTTTGTTGGAAGGCTTATACATAATACATAACCAAAGGAATGCTTATAGTGTATCCATTACCTGATAAAACGATCTTTTCCGGTAAAAAAAAAATGATCTTTCCCTTGTGTTCGGCTATAGCGGAAACCAAAAAATCTAGAGCTTATGGTCTTAAGTTCCAACCCAGTTCCAACAATGCACTTCTCGGCACATCATCGGTAGGGGAAAGCGGAACTGCTTGACGCTGTATACTAAATACAACAAGCCCGATTCGCATCATTATGCTCAATAAAAGGAATGAGGGAAGCTAAAATCTAAAATATTGGAATTGGAAGGAAGGGAAAATTGGAAGATGAATCTTTTCCCCGGAGCTGGAACAACTTGTTCTTCCTGACCCGATTCAACGCCAAAAAATGGCTTGTCCCTACCAAAAAGTATTCATATTTCCTGAAGAAAGCATCTGTTCCTTGATCTCTAAGATATTTCATAAAACTCTGTATGGATCCTCAATCACCAATCCTTGCATGAATATGGGTTGTGCTCGAGAGGCTATGAATCGATTGGACCTGCCAATCGAATGAATCGTAACACTCGTAATGATCGACTTTACGAAGATTCCATTGGATTCCGGAAGCTCGTAGCATTGGTCCGGCACAATTCCCAAACTTAAGAAGCTGGGGGCGTGCCCGCCGGCCCCTGACCTGCCTCCGATTACTGAAAGTGAATTCGTTTTCAATTATCCTAAGCCGGCCTATCATTCATTGGTTAGGGTTAGGGAAAAAAGCTAGCTGGAAGTAATCTCTTCTTCTCAGTGAAAGCTAAAGGCCCTGGTATAGTAGGAGTGTGGTGCGTGCTCTCTTTATTCTGTAGATGCGCTCCTGGGAAGGGAAGCCAGAATTTTTGATGTAGATCGATCAATCCCGCCCTGTTCAAGTGATCGCCCCGAGCCGAGCGAGATTGGAGACCGCCTTAATGATTGTTCGTAATGGGCCTACCATTTAACGTACGTATGTCATGTAGTTTTTGTTTTTGTACCTTTGCCGTCCCTCAGCCCCTCTCCCACCCTTTCTATCTATCATTAGAAGTAGGGCGGGTGGCGTACCTCACTGAGCTATCGATCGCGAAGCTATCGCCCGGTTCAACCAACCGTCCGTCCTGGTGCCTTTGCTACTGATTTGACCGCTTCTCATCGTTAATCCGGGTTCACCTTGGCCCTCGCCCCAGAGTTCTTATGAAGACTCTGGTGGTGCATGTGTATGATAGGGCCCCCCATAAGCGCCAAAGATCGGTGATGTTGTCATGATAAGTGTGGGAAGTCGATAGTGTACTCGATGATTGAAGGACCTATCGACTTGCATTAACTTCCCGTGGCTAGTAGGGGGAACTTTAATGTAATTGCGGATCCATTAGAAAAAACTTGGGGGTCGGCCTCCTGACTTCAATGCCTTTATTGAAGTGATGAGCTTTGAAGATATGATTTTCTCGTTTGGATTATTTGATTGGGCTTTCAATGACAGCAAATTGACTTGGAGCAATAATCAAACCGGTCAACATTGTATCTGGGCCAGACTAGATAGAATCCTTTTGAATGGGGACTGCCCGCTTCTATATAAAAGCCGTTTTGCTTCCACCAGAGTTGACCATTTGCCTAGAGTATCCTCTGATCACTCTCCTCTAGTAATCTTCTTAGAAGATTATAATACTCGCAGGCCTGGGGTCTTTCGTTTCCAAAGAATGTGGATTCGGCATTCTTATTTTCACATTGATCTCAACCATGCTCGGGAAATCCTTTTCAAGTCTTCTCCAGGAAGATTGACTCGACAAATAAAGCACTGAATTGGCGAACTATTTCAGAATATAGAAATGCCGAAAACGAAGAAGGCCAATTTGCTCTTGAACAGAGTTGGTCTGCTGATAAGAAAATGGAGTTAGATTCGGCCAAGAGTAACCTTGAAAAACTTCTGCTTTACGAAGAAAGATAGAGAATA
>JBCEWC010016706.1:0-12952 GCA_038996855.1 Solanum aculeatissimum
CCGATTAATGGGCCAGGCCAAATCCGGACCGCTCTAAACCCTACCCTAAAGACCGAACCGGTCAAAACCCCAATTATAGATAGGCCCGAGTCTGAACCAGTCGAATCTCGATTAGCAGGCCGAAGCTGTCAGGAACTGCTGGGAAGCCAATAAATGTGCCAAGCCGAGTCCGTACCGCTCTAAACCTGACCTTAATGTTCGAACCGGTCAAAACCCCAATTATGGGCAGGCCCAAATCCAAACTGGTCGAATCTCGATTAGCGAACCAAGGCTGCCAGGAATCGCTGGAAAGCGGATTAATGGGTCGGGCCGAGTTCGGACCGCTCGAAACCTGACCCTGTAGTCCCAACCGATCGAAAACCCAATTATTAGCAGGCCCGCGTCTGAACCCGTCTAATCTCGATTAGCGAGCTGAGGCAGCCAGGAACCGCTGGGAAGCCGATTCATTGGCCGGGCCGAGTCCAGACAGCTCGAAACCCGACCCTAAAGTCCGAACCTGTCGAAAAGCCAATTATGGGCAGGCCAAGGTCCGAACCGATCGAATCTCGATTAGCGGAACGAGGCTGCCAGGAACCGCTGGGAAGAAGATTAATGGGTCGGGCCGAGTCAAGACCGCTCAAAACCCAGCCCTAAAGTCCGAACCGGTTCAAACCCCAATTATGGGCAGGCCCGAGTCTGAATCGATTGAATTTCGATTAGCGAGATGAAGTAGCCAGGAACCGCTGGGAAGCCGATTTATGGGTCGGGCCGAGTCCAGACAGCTCGAAACCCGACCCTAAAGTCCGAACCTGTCGAATACCCAATTACGGGCAGGCCCGAGTCCGACCCGGTCGAATCTCGATTAGCGGACCGGGCCGAGTTAGTACCACTCGAAACCCAACTGTAAAGTTCGAACCCGTCAAAACCCCAATTATGGGAAAGCCCGAGTCTGAACCAGTCAAATCTCAATTAGCGGGTCGAGGCTGCCAGGAACCGCAGGGACGCCGATTAATGGGCCGGGCCGAGTCTGGACTACTCGAAACTCGATCCTAAAGACCGAACAGGTTAAAACCCCAATTATGGGCTGGCCCGAGTCTGAACTAGTTGAATCTCGATTAGCGAGTCGTAGCTGCTAAGAAACGCTAGGAGGCCGATTAATGTGCCGGGCAAAGTTCGGATCGCTTGAAACCCGACCCTAAATTCCAAACCGGTCAAAACCCCAATTATGGGCCGAGCCGAGTCCAAACAGGTTGAATCTCGATTAGCGGGCTGAGGCTGCCAGGAACCGCTGGGAAGCCGATTAATGGGTCGGGCAGAATTCGTACCGCTCGAAACCTGACCCTAAAGTACGAACCAATCGAAACTCCAATTTCGAGCAAGGCCGAGTTTGAACCGGTCGAATCTCGATTAGCAGGCCAAGGCTGCAAGGAATCGCCGGGAAACCGATTAATAGGCCAGACCGAGTCCGGACCGGTCGAAACCCGACCCTAAAGTCTGAACCGGTCAAAACCCCAATTATGGATAGGCCCGAGTCTGAAACAGTCGAATTACGATTAGCGGTCTGATGCAGCTAGGAACCGCAAGGAAGTCGATTAATGGGCCGGACTGAATTCGGACCGCTCGAAACCCGACCCTAAAGTCCGAACCTGTCGAAACACCAATTATGGGCAGACCCGAGTCTGAACCGGTCGAATCTCAATTAGCAGGCCGAGGCTGCCAGGAACCGCTGGGAAGCCAATTATTGGGCCGGACCGAGTCCGGACCGCTCGAAACCAGAACCTAAAGTTTGAACCATTCGAAACCCCAATTATGGGCAGGCCCGAGGCTGAACCGGTAGAATCTCAATTAGCGGGCTGAGGCTTCCACGAACCGCTGGGAAGGCGATTAACGAGCCGGGCCGAGACCGGACCGCTCGAAACCCGACCCTAAAGTCCAAAATGATCGAAACCCCAATTATGGGTCGGCCCGAGTCCGAACCGGTCAAATCTCTATTAGCGGGCCGAGGCTGCCAGGAACCGCTGAGAAGCCGATTAATGGGCCGGGTCGAGTCGGGACCGCTTGAAACCTGACCCTAAAGTCTGAACCGGTCGAAACCCCAATTGTGGGTTGGCCAGAGTCTGAACCGGTTGAATCTCGATTAGGGGGCTGAGGCTGCCAGGAACTGCTGGGAAGCCGATTAATGGGCCAGGCCAAATCCGGACCGCTCTAAACCCTACCCTAAAGACCGAACCGGTCAAAACCCCAATTATGGACAGGCCCGAGTCTGAACCGGTCGAATCTCGATTAGCAGGCCGAAGCTGTCAGGAACTGCTGGGAAGCCAATAATGGTGCCAAGCCGAGTCCGGACCGCTCTAAACCTGACCCTAATGTTCGAACCGGTCGAAACCCCAATTATGGGAGGCCGATTAATGTGCCAGGCAAAGTCCGGACCGTTCGAAACCCGATCCTAAATTTCGAATCGGTCAAAACTCGAATTATGGGCAGGCCCGAGTCTAAACCGATTGAATCTCGATTAGCGGGCAGAGGCTGCCAGGAACCGCTGGGAAGCTGATTAATGGGCCTGGCCGAGTCTGGACCGCCCGAAACCCGACCCTAATGGCTGAACCGATAGAAACCCCAATTTTGGGCAGCCCGAGTTTGAACCGGTCGAATCTCGATTAGCGGGTCGAGGCTGCCAGGAACCGCTGGGAAGACGATTAATAAGTTGGGCCGAGTCTGGACCACTCGAAACCCGACCCTTAAGACCGAACTGGTCGAAACCCCAATTATGCGCAAGCCCGAGTCCGAACCGGTCGAGTCTCGATTAGCAGGCCGAGGCTGCCAGGAAACGCTGGGAAACTGATTAATGGGCCGGGCCGAGTCCGGACCGCTCGAAACCCGACCCTAAAGTCCGAACCGATCGAAACCCCAATTATGGGTCGGCCGGAGTCCGAACTGGTCGAATCTGGATTAGCGGGCTGAGGCTACCAGGAACCACTGAGAAGGTGATTAAAGGGCCGAGCCGAGTCCGGACCGCTCGAAACCCGACTCTAAAGTTCGAACCGGTCGAAACGACAATTATGGGTCGGCCGAAGTATGAACAGGTTGAATCTCGATTAGGGGGCCGAGGCTGCCAGGACCTGAGTCCGAACCGATTAATTGGCCGAGCCGAATTCAGACCACTCGAAACCCGACCCTAAAGTCCGAACCGGTCGAAACCCCAATTATGGGCCGGCCGGAGTCTGAACCAATCGAATTTCAATTAGGGGGTCGAGGCTGCCAGGAACCGCTGGAAAGCCGATTAATGGGCCGGGTCAAATTCGAACCGCTCGAAACCCGATCCTAAAGTCCGAACCAGTCGAAACCTCAATTATGGTTCGACCTGAGTCTGAACCAGTCGAATCTCGATTAGCGGGCCAAGGATCCCAGGAACTGTTGGGAAGCCGATTAATGGGTCGAGCCGACTCCGGATCGCTTGAAACCCGACCCTAAAGTCCGAACCGGTCGAAACCCTAATTATGGGTCGACCCGAATACGAACCGTTCGAATCTCGATTAGCGGGCTGAGGCTGCCAGAAATTGCTGGGAAGCCGAGTAATGGGCCGGGCTGAATCCAGACAGCTCGAAACCCAACCCTAAAGTCCGAACTAGTCGAAACTCGAATTATGGGCAGGCCCAAGTCTGAACCGATTGAATATCGATTAGCGGGCCGAGGCTGGCAAGAACCACTAGGAAGCCGATTAATGGACGGGCCGAGTGCGTACCGCTCAAAACTTGACCGTAAAGTCTGAACCAGTCGAAACCCCAATTATGGGCAGGCCCGAGTCTGAACCAGTCAAATCTCGATTAGCGGGTCGAGGCTGCCAGAAACCGCTGGGAAGCCGATTAATGGGCCGGGCCAAGTCTGGACCACTCGAAACCCGACCCCTATGATCGAACCGGTCGAAACCCAAATTATGGGCAGGCCCGAGTCAGAACCGGTCGAATCTCGATTAGCGGGCTGAAGCTGCCAGAAACCGTTGGGAGGCCAATTAATGTGTCGGGCCAAATCCGAATAGCTCGAAACCCGACCTTAAAGTCCCACCTGGTCGAAACCCTAATTATGGGTTGGCTCAAGTCCGAACCGGTCAAATCTCGATTAACGAGCCGAGGCTACCAGGAACCGCTGGGAAGCTGATTAATGAGCCAGGCCGAGTCTGGACAGCTCGAAACCCAACCCTAAAGTCTGAACCGATTGAAAATCAAATTATGGGCAGGCCCGAGTCCAAACCGGTCGAATCTCGATTAGCGGGCTGAGGTTGTTAGGAACTCTGGGACGCCCATTAATGGGCCTGGCCGAGTCCAGACCGCTCGAAACCCGACCCTAAAGTCCGAACCGGTCGAAACCCCAATTATGGGCAAGCCCGAGTTTGAATTGGTCAAATCTCGATTAGCAGGCCAAAGCGTCCAAGAACAACTGGGAAGCCGATTAATGGGTCGGGCCGAGTTCGGATCTCTCGAAACCCAACCCTAAAGTTCGAACCTGTCAAAACCCCAAATATGGGTAGGCCCGAGTCTGAACCGGTCGAATCTCAATTAGCGGGCCGAGACTACCAGAAACCACTGGGAAGTCGATTAATGGGTCGGGCCAAGTCCGGATCGCTTGAAACCCGACCCTAAAGTACGAACCGGTCAAAACCCTAATTATGGGTCAGCCCGAGTCTGAACCGGGCGAATCTCGATTAGCGGGCTGAGGCTGCCAAGAACCGCTGGAAAGCTGATTAATGGGCCTGGCTAAATCCAGACCGCTCGAAACCCAACCCTAAAGTCCGAACTAGTCGAAACTCGAATTATGGGCAGGCTCGAGTACGAACCGATTGAATCTCGATTAGCAGGCCGAGGCTGCCAGGAACCACTGGGAAGCCGATTAATGGGCGGAGCCGAGTGTGTACCACTCGAAACTTGACCATAAAGTTCGAACCGATCGAAACCCCAATTATGAGCAGGCCTGAGTCCGAACCGATCGTATCTTGATTAGCGGGATAAGGATGCCAGGAACAGTTAGGAAGCCGATTAATGGGTCGGGCCGAGTCCGGATCGCACGAAATTCGACCCTAAAGTCTGAATCGGTCGAAACCCTAATTAAGGGTCGGCCCGAGTCTGAACCGGTCGAATCTCGATTAGCGGGCCGAGACTGCCAGGAACCGCTGGGAAGCCGATTAATGGGCCGGGCTGAATCCAGACCGCTCGAAACCCAACCCTAAAGTCTGAACTCGTCGAAACTCAAATTATGGGCAGGCCCGAGTGTGAACCGATTAAATCTTGATTAGCGGGACGAGGCTGCCAAGAACCATTGGGAAGCTGATTAATGGGTCGGGCCGAGTGCGTACCGCTCGAAACCGGACAGTAAAGTCCGAACCGGTCGAAACCCCAATTATGGGCAAGCCCGAGTCTGAATCGGTCGAATCTCGATTAGCGGGTCGAGGCTGTCAGGAACCGTTGGGAAGCTGATTAATGGGTCGGGCCGAGTCTGGACCACTCGAAACCCGACACTTAAGACTGAACCGATCGAAACCCCAATTATGGGCAGGCCCAAGTCCGAACCGGTCGAATCTCGATTAGCGAGCTGAAGCTGCCAGAAACTGGTGGGAGGCCAATTAATGTGCCGGGCTAAGTCCGGACCATTCGAAACCCGACCTTAAAGTCCGAACTGGTCGAAACCCTAATTATGGGTCAGTCCGAGTCTGAACCGATCAAATCTTGATTAACGAGCCGAGCCTACCAGGAACCGTTGGGAAGCTGATTAATGGGTCGGGCCGGGTCTGGACAGCTCGAAACCCAACCCTAAAGTCTGAACCGGTCGAAAACCCAATTATGGGCAGGCCCGAATCCGAACCGGTCGAATCTCGATTAGCGGGCCGAGGCTGCTAGGAACTCTGCGAAGCCCATTAATGGGCCTGGCCGAGTCCGGACCGCTCGAAACCCGACCTTAAAGTCTGAACCGGTCGAAACCCCAATTATGGGCAAGCCAGAGTTTGAATTGGTCAAATCTCGATTAGCAGGCCGAAGTGTCCAAGAACCGCTGGGAAGCCGATTAATAGGTCGGGCCGAGTTCGGATCGCTCGAAACCTAACCCTAAAGTTCGAACCTGTCGAAACCCCAATTATGGGTAGGCCCGAGTCTGAACCGGTCGAATCTCAATTAGCGGGCCGAGACTACCAAAAACCGCTAGGAAGTCGATTAATGGGTCGGGCCAAGTCCGGACCGCTCGAAACCCGACCCTAAAGTACGAACCGGTCGAAACCCTAATTATGGGTCGGCCCGAATCCGAACCAATCGAATCTCGATTAGCAGGCCGAGGCTGCCAGGAACCGCTAAGAAGCTGATTAATGGGCCGGGCTGAATCCAGACCGCTCGAAACCCAACCCTAAAGTCCGAACTGGTCGAAACTCAAATTATGGGCAGGCTCGAGTCTGAACCGATTGAATCTCGATTAGCGGGTCGAGGCTGTCAGGAACCATTGGGAAGCCGATTAATGGGACGGGCCGATTGCGTACCGCTCAAAACCCGACCGTAAAGTCCGACCCGGTAGAAACCCCAATTATGGGCGGGCCCGAGTTTGAACCAGTCGAATCTTGATTAGCGGGTCAAGGCTGCCAGGAACCGCTGGGAAGCCGATTAATGGGTCGGGCCAAGTCTGGACCACTAGAAACCCGACCCTTAAGACCGAACCAGTCGAAACCCCAATTATGGGCAGGCCCGAGTCCGAACCGGTCGAATCACGATTAGCGGGCTGAAGCTGCCAGAAATCGCTGGGAGACCAATTAATGTGCCGGGCCAAGTCCGGACCGCTCGAAACCCGACCTTAAAGTCCAAACTGGTCGAAACCCTAATTATGGGTCGGCCCGAGTCCAAACCGGTCGTATCTCGATTAGCAGGCCGAGGCTGCCAGGAAACGCTGGGAAGCTGAATAATGGGCCGGGCCGAGTCCAGACCGCTCGAAACCCGACCCTAAAGTCAGAACCGATCGAAACCCCAATTATGGGTCGGCCCGAGTCCAAACTGGTCGAATCTCGATTAGAGGGCTGAGGCTACCAGGAATCGCTGAGAAGCTGATTAATGGGCCGAGCCGAGTCTGAACCACTCGAAACATGACCCTAAAGTCCGAACCGGTCAAAACCACAATCATGGGTCTCCCGAAGTCTGAACCGGTTGAATCTCGATTAGGGGGTAGAGGCTGCCAGGACCTGAGTCCGAACCGATTAATGGGCCGAGCCAAATTCGGACCACTCGAAATCCGACCCTAAAGTCCGAACCGGTCGAAACTTCAATTATGGTTCGACCTGAGTCCGAACCGGTCGAATCTCGATTAGCGGGCAAAGGATGTCAGGAACTGTTGGGAAGCCGATTAAAGGGCAGGCCCGAGTCTGAACCGGTCGAATCTCGATTAGCAGGCCGAGTCTTCCAGGAACTGCTGGGAAGCCTATTAATGGGCCAGGCCAAATTCGGACCGCTCGAATCCCGACCCTAAAGTCTAAACAAGTCGAAACCACAATTATAGGCCGACCTGAGTCCGAACCGGTAGAATCTCGATTAGCGGGCTGAGGATGCCAAGAACCGTTGGGAAGCCGATTAATGGGCCGGGCCGAGTCTGGACCACTCGAAACCCGATCCTAAAGTCTGAATCGGTCGAAATCCCAATTATGGGTTGGCCCGAGTCCGAACCGGTCGAATCTCGATTAGCGGGACGAGGCTGCCAGGAATCGTTGGGAAGTTGATTAATGGGTCAGGCCGAGTCCGGACCGCTCAAAACCCATTCATAAAGTCTGAACCGATCAAAACCTCAATTATAGGCAGGCCCGAGTCCGAACCGATCAAATCTCGATTAGCGGGCCGAGGCTGCACGAAACCGCTGGGATGCCGATTAATTGGCCGAGTAGAGTTCGGACCGCTCGAAACCCGACCCTAAAGTCCGAACCTGTTGAAACACCAATTATGGGCACGCCCGAGTCTGAACCGGTCAAATCTCAATTAGCGGGCCGAGGCTGCTAAGAACCGCTGGGAAGTCGATTAATGGGACGGACCGAGTCCGGACCGCTCGAAACCCGACCCTAAAGTCTGAACCGATCGAAACCCCACTTATGGGCAGGCCCGAGTCCAAATTGGTCGAATCCCGATTAGCAGACCGAGGCTGCCAGGAACCGCTGAGAAGCTGATTAATGGGCCGGGCCGAGTTCGGATCGCTCGAAACCGACCCTAAATTCCAAACCGGTCGAAACCCCAATTATGGGCAGGCCCTAGTTTGAACTGGTCGAATCTCGATTAGCGGGTCGAGGCTGCCTAGAACCGCTGGGAAGCCGATTAATGGGACGGGCAGAGTCCGGACCGCTCGAAACCAGACCCTAAAGTCCGAACTGGTCGAAACCCCAATTATGGGCATGCCCGAGTCCGAACCAGTCGAATCTCGATTAGCGGGCCGAGGCTACCTGGAACCGCTGGGAAGCCGATTAATGGGCCGAGCTGAGTCTGAACCACTCGAAACCTGACCCTAAAGTCCAAATTGGTTGAAACCTCAATTATGGGCCGACCCGAGTCCGAGCCGATCGAACTCGATTAGCGGGCCAAAGCTGCCATGAATCGCTGGGAAGGCGATTAATGGGTCAGGACGAGTGCGGACCGCTCGAAACCAAACCCTAAAGTCCGAATCGGTCAAAACCCCAATTATGAGCAGGCCCGAGTCTGAACCGGTCGAATCACAATTAGCGGACCGAGGCTGCCAGGAACCGCTGGGAAGTCGATTAATGGGTCGGGCCGAGTCTGGACCACTTGAAACTCAACCCTAAATACGAACCGGTCGAAACCCCAATTATGGGCAGGCCTGAATCTGAACCGGTCAAATCTCGATTAGCGGGCCAAGGCTGCCAAGAACCGCTGGAAAGCCAATTAATAGGCCTGACCGAGTCTGGACAGCTCTAAACCCTAACCTAAAGTCCGAACCGGCGAAACCCCAATTATGGGAAGGCCCGAGTTTGTACCGGTCGAATCTCGATTAGCAGGCCGAAGATGTCAGGAACCAGTGGGAAGCCTATTAATGGGCCTAGCCGAGTCCAGACCGCTCGAAACCCGACTCTAAATTCCGAACCGGTCGAAACTCCATTTATGGGCAAGCCCGAGTTTGAACCGATCGAATCTCGATTAGCGGGTCAAGGCTGCCAGAAACCGCTGGAAAACCGATTAATGGGTCGGGCCTAGTCCGCACCGCTTGAAACCCGACCCTAAAGTCCGAACCGGTCGAAACCCCAATTATGGGTAGGCCCGAGTCTGAACTGGTCAAATTACGATTAGCGGGCTGATGCAGCTAGAAACCGCTGGGAAGTCGATTAATGGGCCGGACCGAGTCCAGACCGCTCGAAACCCGACCCTAAAGTCCGAACAGATCGAAACTCCTGTTATGGGCAGGCCCAAGTCCGAACCGGTCGAATCTCGCTTAGCGGGCCGAGGCTGCTACGAACCGCTAGGAAGCCGATTTATGGGCCGGGCCGAGTCCGAACCACTAGAATCCTGACCTTAAAGTCTGAACCAGTCGAAACCCCAATTATGGGCAGACCTGAGTGTGAACCGGTCGAATCTCGATTAGCGGGGCGAGGCTACCAGGAACCGTTGGGAAGACGATTAATGGGTCGGTCCGTGTCCGGACCGCTCGAAACCAAACCCTAAAGTTCGAACTAGTCAAAACCCCAATTATGGGCAGGCCCGAGTCAGAACCCATCGATTCTCGATTAGCGGGCTAAGGCATCCAGGAACCGCTGGGAAGTCGATTAATGGGACGGGCCGAGTCTGGATCGCTTGAAACCCGACCCTAAAGTCTGAAACTGTCAAAACCCCAATTATGGGCAGGCCCGAGTCTGAACCAGTTGAATCTCAATTAGCAGGCCAAGACTGCTAGAAACTGCTGGAAGTCGATTAATGGGTCAGGCCAAGTCCGGACCGCTCAAAACCTAACCCTAAAGTCTGAACCGGTCGAAACCCCAATTATGGGCAGGCCCGAGTCTGAACCGGTCGAATCTTGATTAGCAGGCCGAGGCTTCCAGGAACCGCTGGGAAGCCGATTAATGGGTTGGGCCCAGTCCGAACCGCTCGAAACCCGACCCTAAAGTCCGAACCGGTCGAAACACTAATTATGGGCCGACGCAAGTTCGAACCGGCCGAATCTCGATTAGGGAGCCAAGGCTGTAAGAACCGCTAGAAAGCCGATTAATGGGCCGGGCCGAGTTCGTACCGCTCGAAACCCAACCTTAAAGTTTGAACCAGTCGAAACCCAATTATAGACAGGCCCGAGTCTGACCCGTCGAATCTAGATTAGCGGGCTGAGGCTGCCAGGAACCGCTGGGAAGCCGATTAATTGGTCAGGCCGAGTCCGGACCGCTCTACACCCGACCTTAAAGTCTGAACCGATTGAAACCTTAATTACGGGCCGACCCGAGTTTGAACCGGTCAAATCTCGATTCGTAGGCCGAAGCTGCCAGGAACCGCTGGGAAGCCGATTAATGGGTCGGGCCGAGTTCGGACCGCTCTAAACCCGACTTTAAAGTTCGAATCAGTCGAAACCCCAATTATGGGAAGGCCCGAATCCGAACTGGTCGAATTTCTATTAGCGGGACGAGGCAGCCAGGAACTGCTAGGAAGTCGATTAATTGGCCGGGCCAAGTCCGAACCGCTCGAAACCCAACCCTAAAAACCGAACCGATCAAAACCCGAATTATAGGCAGGCTCAAGTCCGAACTGGTCGAATCTCGATTGGCAAGCCGAGGCTGCTAGGAACCATTGGGAAGCCGATTAATGGGCCGGGCCGTTTTCGGACCGCTCGAAACCCGACCCTAAAGTCTGAACCGGTCGAAACCCCAATTATGGGTCGGCCCAAGTTCGAACAGGTCGAATCTCAATTAGCGGGCCAAGGCTGCATGGAACCGCTAGGAAGCCAATTAATTGGCCAGGCCGAGTCCGGACCACTCGAAACCCGACCCTAAAGTATGAATCGGTCGAAACCTCATTTATGGGCCGGCCCGAGTCTGAAAAGGTTGAATCTCGATTAGCGGCCCGAGGCTGCCAGGAACCGCTGGGATGCCGATTAATGGGTCGGGCCCAGTCCGAACCACTCGAAACCCGACCCTAAAGTCCGAACTGGTCGAAACACTAATTATGGGACGACACAAATCCGGACTGATCGAATCTCGATTAGCGAGCCAAGGCTGTAAGAACCGCTAGAAAGCCGATTAATGGGCCGGGCCGAGTCCGTACTGCTCGAAACCCGACCCTAAAGTCCGAACCGGTCCAAACCCTAATTATAGGTAGGCCTGAATCTGACCGGTCGAATCTCGATTAGCGGGCTGAGGTTGGTAGGAACCGCTGGAAAGCCGATTAATGGGTCGGGCCGAGTCCGGACCGCTCTAAACCCGACCTTAAAGTTCGAACCGATAGAAACCCCAATTATGGGCAGGCCCGAATACGAACCGATCGTATCTCGATTAGCGGGTCGAGGCTGCCAGGAACTGCTGGAAAGACGATTAATGGGTCGTGCCGAGTCGAGACTACTTGAAACCTGACCCTAAAGTCAGAACAGATCGAAACCACAATTATGGGCTGGCCCGAATCTGAACCGGTCTAATCTCAAAAAGCGGTCCGAGGCTACCAAGAACCGCTGGGAAGTCGATTAATGGGTCGGGCCGAGTCTGGACCGCTCGGAACCCGACCATAAAGTACGAACCGGTCGAAACCCTAATTTTGGGTCGGCCCGAGTTCGAATCGGTCGAATCTCGTTTAGTGGGCCGAAGCTGCCAGGAACCGTTGTGAAACCGATTAATAGGCTGGGTGGAGTCTGGACCGCTCAAAATCCTATTTATGGGACGGCCCGAGTCCGAATCGGTCGAATCTCGATTAGCGGGTTGAGGCTGCCAAGAACCGTTGGGAAGCCGATTAATGGGCCTCGCCGAGTCCGAACCGCTCGAAAGCCGACCCTAAAGTCCGAATCAGTTGAAACCCCAATTATGGGCAGGCTCAAGTTTGAACTGGTCAAATCTCGATTAGCGAGCCGAAGCTGCCAGGAACCGCTATGAAGCCGATTGATGGGTCGGGCCGAGTCCGAACCGCTCGAAACCCGACCGTAAAGTTCGAACCGGTCGAAACCCCAATTATGGGTAGGCCCGAGTCCGAACCGATCGAATCTCAATTAGTAGGTCGAAGCTACCATGAACCGCTAGGAAGCCAATTAATGGGCCGGGCCGAGTACGGACCGCTCGAAACCAGACCCTAAAGTCCGAACCGATCGAAACGACAATTATGGGCTGGCCCAAGTCCGAACCGGTCGAATCTTGATTAGCGGGTCGAGGCTGCAAGGAATCGCTAAGAAGCCGTTTAATGAGACGGGCCAAGTCCGGACCGCTCGAAACCCTACCCTAAAGTCTAAATTGGTCGAAACCCCAATTATGGGCAGGCCTGAGTCTCAACCGGTCGAAACTCGATTAGCGGGCTGAGGCTGCCAGGAACCGCAGGGGAGCCAATATTGGGTGAGGACGAGTCTGGACCGCTCTAGACCGGACCTTAAAGTCCGAACTGGTCGAATCCCCAATTATGGGATGGCCCGAATCTGAACCGGTCGTATCTCGATTATCGGGTCGAGGCTGCCAGGAACTGCTGGGAAGCCAATTAATGGGCCGGGCCGAGTCCGGACCGCTCGAAACCCGACCCTAAAGTCTGAACTGGTCGAGATCCCAATTATAGGCAGGCCCGAATCCGAACCGATTGAATCTCGATTAGCGGGCCGAGTCTTCCAGGAGTCGTTAGGAAGCCGATTAATGGGCCAGGTCGAGTCAGGACCGCTCGAAACCAGACACTAAAGTCTGAACCGGTCGAAACCCCAATTATGGGCCGGCCCGAGTCCGAACCGGTCGAATATCGATTAGCAGGCCGAATCTGCCAGGAATCATTGGAAGCAGATTAATGGGTCGGGCCGAGTCTGG
>JBCEWC010016707.1:0-12950 GCA_038996855.1 Solanum aculeatissimum
ATATATAAGAGAAGTATATAGAAGAGAATATCATATCAAGATGCTTTAAACCATGATGCATTAATGTCATAATACATAAACATAAATAGGGATGAAACCTCAACCGACATGTAAGACTATGTGAGTTATTACATGGAATTCCGATGTTGCGTCTACACCGGAGAAAGAGTAGCATATTTGCCAAAGGTAGACTATACCTCACCTTATGAGCATTGCCTATTTTGGAGAGTAGTGGTACATACATAATCATAATCATCCACAAAGGGGCATAAACATGAACCTACGCTGGCACGTAGTTATGAGAAAGGTAGTTTGTATAAGGACCCTTAAGGATAGTCCCCCACCTCCAATATCATTCGGTGCTAAGTCATCATCCCACAGGAATACATATGTATATACATGAACATTCTTTTCATTGGATCACAAGTCATTTCAAATCATAGTCATTCATGTTTGGGCTTAAAAGTCAAATCATACTGCAAGTCATAATTATATGCATAGGAATAGCTTATTCATAACTTGTACATGATGGTGTATACACACCTATAAGTGCTTAAAGACATATCATAGATATCATTGTGATCGCATTCATATCATAACCGTACTTGTCTTGAAATCATAATCATATTCATAATTGATAGTCAAATCCATATAAAAACTTCATACAAAACCTTGTGAATGCATGCTCATGACATGAGGAATAAGAGTGAAGCATAGGTACTTGAAATTCATACTTTAAGCATGATTAAAAAGAGACAAAAACATGCATAATTCATGAAGAAATAAGCATTCGAATCATATTTGAAACTATCCATGAATGAAATCAAAGTTTAAAGGGACACACAAGTTCATAATCCATAAAAATCATGTAAATCATTGTAATAAGAAGTAATTCATGCTTAAATCATTATTTGAGAGTAACCAATAACATAATTCCAACAATTTAAAATCAAACTTGAATTCTACTAAAAGTTGATGTATAGAATTTGGGCTCCTTGATTGAATTGGAACCAAGGATGAAACCGCACATACCTTGCTTGGATTAGAGAGTTTGAGATAAATTAGTCTTGAACCTGAAATCACACTTGAGCTCCTAGTTTGAATCATTGAGTTCTAGGCTTGAAGAGTGATTTAAGACTTAGATTTTAGGAACTAAGTGTTGGACTTAAAATGAAGAGCATGAAAATGACTAAAGATTGATTTAAGGATGCAAAAGAGTGCATAAAAGTCTTGAAAGACCAAGGAGTTGGGACAAATTACCAAAATGATCCCATTTAAAATTAGGCCAAAGCTGGTCATGGTGTACTGTACGGCACCCTCTTCAGGTCGTGATGTGCATCACGGATCGTGAAAGGTTCTGTGGTGTGCACCCTTAGAGGAAAACAAGGAGGCCAAGTAGTGGGTGCCCTCCATAAGACCCTTTATGGATCATGGTGGGTTCCACGAGTCGTGGAGGGTTCCGTGGTGGAATCCTTCGCTAGAAACTCTCCAGGCAATCTAGAACCATCCCCAAGGGCCTCTCCACATTACACACCATGGCCAGTGGTGTGCACCACGAGTGGTGATGTGCTCCTTGGTGAGCATCCCTGGCAAAAAACTCTCGAAAACTTATTTTTAAGCCTTGTCAAGGTCGTACGAAGTGTGGGTCCTTACAGGTTTAGTCAATCATTATATTCAGTTGATTCAACAATCAACTAATCAGGACTATCAATCATGCATATTATTAAGACTCATCAAATCATTCAAGACTCTAACTTAAATGGTCATTTAGACTTCAATCAATCATACTCATCATATAAAGACATTTAAATACTTCTCATGTTCAAGTCTTGCTCAATTTACTCAATTTGGACATTGGCAATCACATTCTCAATTTAACTAATGCAACAAGCATTACATAGAATTGTGTTTGGCAATCACATTCTCAATTTAACTAATGCAACAAGCATTACATAGAATTGTGTAATTAGGGTTCATATCAATAAGTGAGAATTAATACTCCAATCTCATGCAACCATCATGTGTATTATTAATTCATTCATAAATATGCATGAAGATTTAGAGTAAACGTAGACAATTCAAAATTTGGGATTTTTGAGCTTTTCCCTACTCGACCTCTAGGCATACTTTCAACTCAAGAAGAAGAAGATGGGCACGTGAATGAACTCAATCCAACGCCTTAAGTAGCCTTACATACCTGGAAAAATAAGATTCTTGAAAACCTTTGAAGAAGGTTCTTGAAAACCCTAACTTTTCTCCTCTTGAAATCTTGTTCTAAGATTTGAGAATTTGTTTGAGCGTAATAAGGTTGAATGGTAACATTTAGGAACTTTATTAGGTGTAAAACCATCAAGTTTAGACTTAGAAAGGATATGAAAGGACTAAAATAACCCTTCTTAAAATATTTTCTAAGTCGTCTACGAGGCCATCTACGATCCATAGAAACTGGTCAGTTTTACAAGCCTGAAGTTTCACAAGCTCAAATTACAGACCATAGAAGTTTCTACGATCCGTAGTTGGGTCCATAGAGTTTGGGACCCAAAATTTGACTTGTAGGAATTAATCCACGAGCTAAAAGTATGTGCTCGTAGTTCAATCTACGACCTATAATTCAAGGTCATATTTCCTGCCTTCAAGAAACTCTACTCTGGCAGTCCGTACTAAAATGGTCATAACGTTTTCACCGAACTCCAAATGAGGCAATTTTGGTGACATTGGAAAGAGGATTCAGATACCTTTAATTTGATAGTTATGGGACACCTAATTCTTTGTGTGCTGAGAGTTATGGTCACTTAAAGTTGACCCTTGCATAATCTAATGCAAAAAACTTTATCTATAGGAAAGTTTTGAACTCGACTAAGTACTAAAGTTCTCTTATAACCCTAATCTACTTCTGATACACTTCCCACATATAGGAATGAGGCTTAAAATATAGGTACATGTAAGACATCACTAGGTTCAAGC
This sequence comes from Solanum aculeatissimum, assembly GCA_038996855.1. NCBI lineage: Eukaryota > Viridiplantae > Streptophyta > Magnoliopsida > Solanales > Solanaceae > Solanum > Solanum aculeatissimum. The sequence goes on from JBCEWC010016707.1 coordinate 2,965, forward strand.
TTATCTATTTATGACGAAAAAAATCAGATTCAAAGAATAGAGTCATGGGTTGTTACATGTCATACTTTAGATGAAATGCTTATTATGCTATCTAACTTGGTCAATTACACATCATGAAATATTACATATTGCATTGTTCACATACTTAATACATTTAATGTACTGACGTATACTTTTTGCCTACATTGTATCATAATATAGCATTCGACAATCATCACTCACATCCTACTTGAGGCTAGATTTTGGAGCTACTATCATCCGCTTGTTGGTGAATCCTCATGCTTCGGGGACACGACATTTGAAATTTTTTTATATTTTTTACTTCATTCATGTTAAGGTGAACTAGGGTTTGTCATATATCCCCATCCACACTAGGGCATATTAGATTGTTATGTCTATGTTGCCCCATTATTCAATAAGTTCTTTGATTTTCTTATATTCGACACTTCAATGTTGAGACGTTATTTTGCATTATGATTTTCATTGATGTCTTTATTTACCTTATGTATGCTAAGAGGTTTGGGTGTAATCTCTCGAGACTCTAGGGTTTATCTTCAATTGATGATATTTATGTTTATTGTTTTCATTAGCATTATTTTATTGGTATTTAAATTTTTAAATTAAAGTAGAATTTATTATTGAATAAAGTTGTAAAAAAAAATTAAAAAATCACTATTTTAAAATTTCACATATGTTAAATTTTTCGTTTTAAATTTAAAACTTATATTATAGTTTCAATTTGTTTATTTTAAGTGTATTGACTAGATATTTGGCACGGTATCCTATTTTTTTAAATTAGAGTAGATAGATTATTTTTGTCTAATATTTTAATGACGTTATATCTATAATATTTAAAAAAAAATCCAAACAAGCATTTCATAATGTTTATAAAAAAATTATACTTTTGATTTTTATGATTAACTTAATTTAAAAACTAATTTATATAAATATAAATCAATGTAATTTTTTATATTACTTACTTTAAATATTTAATTTAATATCATTTATAAAAAACACTTATCTAACATAAATTTTTAATTTTAGATAATTAATTTTTTTAAAAAAAATTTAAGAAAAGATAATGATTACACTTGCACAAAATCATATTTAATTATGTCATATAAATAAGTCTTCATAATTACTAATATAATAATTAGACCAATTTTAATCTAACCAATTCCAACTATTCCAACAGACCCTAAACGCTACTGTGAGAAGAATTTCACTAATAAATATAAAGCTTAAATTCATTTTTAAAGTACATATTCATAAAAACTTTTAACGAAATGGAAAACAAAATTGCTATTAATTAACAAAGCAACAGAGCAAAATAAAAGATGCAGATCCTCGGAAAAGAAAGAAAAAAGAAAAAGATTGAAATTTTTACTAGAGTTTTTGTTTTTTTAATAACGATAAGAGAAGGAGAAAATAAAATAAGTAAAAAAGCTAAGCTAGAAATACACAGGTATTTGAGTATGACTGAAAGGGATCTTCCCCCGAGGCAGAGGTAGAGAGAGATTGAAAGAGATTTACACGCAAACCCATTGGGTGCTAGCAAGCTGTTTCTTGTTTCTCTTTTCATCATGCTCCCATTACCCTTTCACATTAAACGCCCTGCTCTAAATCTTTTTTCTTCCACCACAAGGGTTTTGGCCCAAATGAAGAGAGATCTTTTAATTAGCAGAAGACGCCAACATGCACACAGAAGAAGAAAATGTTGAATCATTCATCATTGACCATGCCGCCGTTATGTCTGTCAGTCTGCTGCTTCTTCGTCATCATTACTTGTATACCCATTTTCAACTCTTTCTTCTTCTTCTTCTTCGGAAGCGACGGCGGAAGATGAAGAGAGGAGTAAGGGAGAGTTGATGCCACGTCCCACTATAGGATTAGGCTCTGTTAATAACTTACCATCTCGAGGTGGTGTGAAAATCACTGGCATGTATTCATCAGCTTCACATGGGAATTTTGAGTTCTTGAAATGCTCTTTCAACGCTTCAATTCCCTAATTAGCAAAATCATTTTATCATTTTTTTTTTACCAACCAATAAGGTGTTTTTTAAACCACTTTCTAAACTTAGAAAATTAATTTTATTAAATTTAGCTGGCATCTTTTTCCCCATAAAATGATACTTTACAAATTCATGTTTATAACTCATGCAGATACTCCATTTTTAATTGTTAGTACTCTGCTAAAAATAAATATCACTTTTTTATTGTCCAGTTCAGAATATCAAGAAACAATTTAGTACTTGGTCCTTAATTTACTCTTAAAATATTTAATTTATTATTATATTTTTAAAAACTAATATAAAAGTGTCAATCTATTTATGTTTTTCAACAAATATGTAAAAAGAGTATTATTTACATGAAAAAAGCAACAATTAAAGATTCTGAATTTTATTGAGAGACTAATAGATATTTGAAAGTTGAAATTGTGAGTGAAAAAAGTTGATATTAATTTTTCGAAATTGAAACTCTATCTACAACATAATTAAAAAACAAGACCAATCGCATAACAAAATTCCCAAAAAAAAAATTAAAAAAAAATATTCATGGCTAGACCGTCACTAAATGCACAAGAGACTTGAGAGTTGAGAGGTGTAACGTACGTACCTGTAATCTAGCATAAGTAACTTCGCATATTTTTCTGGAGTTGAAGACCTCCCAATTTTGAAGGTGAAAAGCCTTGTACAGTCTCAACGTTGCTTGCGGTGAAGTCATGTTCACAAATCCGTATCCCACGTTGCACTTGTTACTAACAAAATACATAAATCATTAATTATATATTACTAGTAAAACAAGCAAAAATTAAGTGATAAAATTTCAATCTTTTTTGGAAGATAATTACACGAAATCGATAGGAAGATAAACGAAATCATAGGAGGATTTTGGCTGATCATCGCCGTCGGCAATCTGCTCGTTACAGTGAATGCAGTGGTTGTCCAGCATGTTCAGCAGCAGCTTCTGACTGCACCATACCCCAAATATATGTCAGTCAAATATACCAAAAACCAACATTATATTTATTAATATCATTTCCCTTTCTTTACCAAGAAATTTAAAAATAATTGATTTCAACATAAAAAACTGATACTGGTGAAATGTTAATTAATAAGACATCTAATCGAACAAGCATCATTCAATAGTACTATCAAATACCAGTGTTATGTTATACTAAAATTCAATGTAGTATACGTTTTGCCGCCAACACTAGCTCATGAACTAGGACAGACTTGCTAAATTACAAAGAAAGGAATCAGAATAATATATTCATTTATACAGAGGAATAATAGCAAGAGAAGCTTGAATTTGTAGAGACAAGATGAATTTAACCTGTACTTGTTTGGTATGTTTTTTATCATGACAGTAGTTCTGGAATCTCTGCAATCTGATTCCATAATAGCATCTTCTTTAATTAGAAAACGAGGGTCATAATCTTTTGCCTGCTTTGATGACCAGCTAATCTTCCATGGCCTACTGTTACTGCTGCTATTTGCTTGATGCAACATTTTTTGTGGACGCTTTGGAGAACTGTTACCACTTGCACTTATGCTGTTGTCATATTTTTTGCCATTCTTCTTCTTTCCAGGCCTACCATTATTATTTGATATACACAAAGAAGCCAATGATTCTTGAACTGACCCACCAGTAGTACCTGAACTCTCACTTCCGCCACATCCACTAGGGTTTCCTTTAACATAATACGATTGCTGTTTTTGTAACTGATGGGAATGTGAAGTGTTGTATACACTCTCTGAAGAGTAATTGTTGTTGAATTTGGTAGGTGAAGAATTATATTGAGAAGGTCTTGAATATCTTCTGCTGTTGTTTCCACCTGGCCTGCTGAATTCAATCAACAATTGCTGCCCATTTAGATCATAGCCATTCATCTCCACCAAAGCCCTTGCTGCATCTCTAACATCATAAAACTCCACAAATCTTTGATGCCTCTTCATTGGTGTCTCTCTCAATTCCTTCACATGCCCTATTAAATTCATCCACAAAAAGGCACAAATCAACAAAAAAAATTAACCAAAAAGACAAAACCAACAAAAAAAAAAAATGAAAAGACATACCAAAAGCTTGAAACATATCAATAAGAGTATCAGTAGAAGTTTGAGGCGCTAAATTGAAGATAACAAGTGTTCCTTGATTATTCCCATCAACAAGAGCAGAAGCGACCGGAAAAGTAAACTGAGCCCAGACAGCTCTACCAGCAATGAGACCACGCGCCGCAGGTGGAGGAAGTGGAGGAAGAGAATTATGATTATTAATAGATTCATAATAATGCCTTCTTAAACGCATCTGTTGATGCATGTGTTGTTGTTGAATCTCCATCAACGCCGCCTGCGCGTGCCTTAAATCATAGAAATGAACCGTTACAATCCCTTCTCTTACCCTTCCCATTTGCACAGCTCTTACATCCCCAAATACCTCCAAATCCCTCCTAATAATAGACTCACTCACATCGATAGGGACCATACATAACAACAACGTTCTTGTAGACATTGAACTTGGTGGTGGCAAAATAGGCGTAGGCAAAGGAGGGTTTGTGCTGACGTACGCTGGACGAAGTAGTGGCACGGCTGCAACTTCACCGTACGGTGGTGGTGGTAGTGGTAGTGGTGGTGGAGGACATGAGTAAGGGTAGTAAAATTGGTTAGGATGTACAGGCAAAAAATTGTTGTTGTTGTGGGGTTGGTTAAATGGATATGTTGGTGTAAATTCCTGGGCTCTAGGATCAAGATTTCCATGAATCATACCATTGTGCTCCATTCTTTTTTTCCTAAAGGAGATGAGGGATTTCTTCTGCTAATTTTTGTTCAAAATCAGTACAAAGAGTCCTCAATAGAAGAAGATAATCTTTGGTTTTTTGGTTAGTGTTTATCTTTTCTCTCTCTAGAGTCTATGGTCTGAAGCAGAGTCTATACACTGGAGTCTCTAGAGTCTTGTCCATGTACATCAGAGAGAGAGAGGAGCAAACAAATTCAAGAATGTTAAAAAGAACAAATGAGACGACTAATGCACGACTATATTCTCAACCAAACTTTGCAACAAATGTCTTGGGACTCTCAATTATATTTACCCAAATGCCCTCATTAATTTATTTTTTGGATTAGTTTTACTTGATTACACTACTCCCTCCGTCCCAATATGATATTAATGTTTGACATAATTCTTACGAATAAATTAATTAATATTTTTTTGTTTCATATTATATATAAATATTTGTCTTTTACTAAGTTAGGATAGAATAATTATTTTTTTTTCATTTTACTCTCATCATTAATTAGTGCATTAATATTTTTTTCTAATTTAATTTTATGTACGTTGATATAAATAAAGGATAAAATGGTAAAGTCTACTGGTATATTAATAATTTCTTAATAACCGTGTAAAATGAAAAGTGCTCATATAATATGGGACGGAGGTAATAGTGTTGTTTAACTAATATACCCCTTATAAATAATTACATTTTTATTTATATATGTGCCTCTTAATTCTAGAATAATTAATGTTAAGGGCAAAGTTGGAAAAAATAATTAATTTTCTCTTAATTATCCAAATTGATAATTATTTTGGGACAACTATTTTTAGTATACATGACAAATAAATTGGGACAGAGAGAATAGTAATTAAATTTATTCACTTTAATTATGATCAATTCATTTCAGGGTCATTTGACAGCACTCAGAGGTCGTTTGGTTACTGGTTAGAGTTATGTGGGTATTAACTATGTAGGGTTTAGCTATGTAGATATTAGTTATGCAGGTTTAGTTATGCAGATATTAATTATGTAGGTTTTAGTTATGCAAGTATTAGTTATGTAGGTATTAGTTACTCCCTCCGTCCATTTTTACTTGGCCCCAATACTATTTTAGGATGTCCAACAATACTTGTCCAGTTTATGAAATCAAGAGATAATTTTACACTTAGTTCCTAATTACCCTTGTCATTGATTATAGTTATTTCTCTATTACATTTTTCAATATATTCTATTAATTATATTCAAAGGGTGATTTAGTAAAATTAACCCTATCATTTACTACTTCTTAATCCCCGTGTCAAGCCAATAGGGGCTAAGTAAAGTTGGACGAAAGTAGTATATAGGATTTAGTTATGTAGAATTCAAAAGAAATTAGAAAGCTAATTCTTATTTCTTAATTATCAAATGTTTAGTGAGCTAATATTTATCATACCCATTACAATAACAAAAAAAGGTCAAATATGCCCTTGCACTATTAAAAATAGTTTAAATATATTTATCGTTATACTTTCAATTTAAATATATCATTTTTATTATACCTTCGATCCAAATATACCCCTCATTATACTTTAGAATAAATTTACTCTTAATTTTAACAAAGAAACATGTTAAAAGCGCAAAATTAAATAACTCATTTTCAATTTTAAATACACCTTCTATCTTCATTTGTTTATTTTCCTCAAAAGTTATTTATTTTTTAAAAATTAAAATGTTAAATGTTCTATTTTAGCTAAAAACCCATTCTTGATTAAAAAAAAAAAAAAGGGATCAGTATCCTATATCTGAAATGATATTTTATTTTAGTTTAAAAATAATTTTGGTTTAACTTCATATATCAAAAAATAATGTTGGTTTAATTTCGGGTACCAAATTTCAAATAATTTTGATTAACTTCACATTTTTTAATTTCAGATACCAAATATAAAAATTTTATTTTGGTTAAAATATAATTTTTGATAAAAAAAATGGATCAATAAAAAAGGTTAGAGTTATGCATGTATTAGTTATGCAAGTATTAGTCATGTAGAAACTACAATACATAAATAATTGTTTGTTGAATATTTAATTTATTGTAAATTAAATAAGTAAACACATATACTATATAATTTAAATTAATCAGTGATTCGATTAGTTAAAGATGGAAAGAATTCCAACAGAAAAAAAAGAGTAAATAAATAGTATAATTTTTAAAAAAAATACATCATAAAAAAAAGATCACCTATTCCAAAAAATTATTAGTTAACATTGTTCAATTTCTATCTACATCTAATGTAACTATTTTCCCATTGGATGCATATTTAAATCAAATAAAAAAAATTTTAAGTAAATTGATAGGGGTAAATATATAATTTTATTATTTTAATCTATGTATAACTAATACCTACATAACTTATTCCACTTTCTATCCCGCATAAAATTATACATAGATTTCTTCATAAGTTATGTGAGTTTTAGTAATGTAGAATTACTAAAACACAACCAAACACCACATAGAATTAATAAATTAATAACTTTTATACATCATTTGAAGTCTAACAACCAAACATTGTATAAAATTAGTACATGAATAACTTTTATATTATTTACAAACCAAACAATGTATAAAGTTAATACATGAAAAACTAAAATTATTCGTGTATTAACTTAGGCCTTAACCAGTGTAATAACCTGTTAGGTCATTTTGATAATTAGTCTCCTTGTTCTTCTAAAATATTCTTCTCATAAATTTTAAATGAGTATTTTAGACTATTCAATAACTAGGATTATTTAGTTTACGGGTAAATCTAGATAATTGATTTAATTAGTGGACTAAATGTTAATTGAGTTAACATTCCATACCAGGTACATGTATTTTAGAATAAATTAATGTAATATATATCTTTTTTATCCAACTGATTAAATTAGAAAAAGAAAGAAAATAAAGGTAGAAAACCTACCTGCGGCTACGATGTCAACACGAAGCAAAGCAATACAGGTAACGACTAAGCATTCTTTAACATTTTTAATATTTTACCGGTAATGATTTCCATGTTGTGGGTGTATGATATATTATGATTGTTGGTTACTAGAAAGTTGCAAATTGAAAAAAAATTCAATAGATGTGGCTACTGACATGTTGGTAATGTTCACTAAGAACAATAGATATGGCAATGAGGTTATGAAATGTGATTTCCAAAAGGTCTAATTCACTTTCCAAGAGAGTTGATAGATAGAGTAAGGTAATTAAGAATTGAAGGTTGAGGCATTGCATGTACAACGTCCTCTTCCTTCCCTTCATATACATATATTTATATATCTTATTTCTTAAATCTTACAATTAATAATAGTAATAGGTTAATTAGATATTAGATGCATCATATTTTATAAACTGTATTAAAGTTGTATTATTGGGAGGAATTAAGACCTAACCCTACACTTGATATTTAGGACTTCATTATAGATTTGGTATTGTTAGTTTTAACACCTTATTGTTATTATTGATTCAATTAGATTATGGTGCTACGAATTCTATTCGGAAGGGGAAGACTCAAGTGTTTGATTGATCGTGACTTTGGCTAAGGCAAGTGAATTTCTCAACCTTTGTTAAGTATATACAATCTTGTGCTTCCTTGTGTGAGGTGTTGAGAATGATTCTGAAATATGGAGTTAGTGTTAATGTTGTACCAAGACTATATGTTGTTGTAATTGTGCATTGTATTAAAAATTAGTATCTCCTCATCATTGTGTAAACATGTCTATTTGCATTGATTGTTGTGATAAGTCTTATGTGAACTGAGAAAGAATAAGAATTAAAGAGGATGTACCATTTCGAGGGATGTGTCGCACACCACGACAGATATTATAATTTGAGGGTCGTATCGCATGCCACGATGAATACTATTTCGAGGGTCATGTCGCACGCTGCAACGAATACTATGATTCGAGGGTCGTGTTGCACGCCGCAATGAATACATAGACTAAAAGTCCCCCATGAGTCCCGAACTGAGCGACAACGAGTGTGTATCACTAGGCTAGATATGCATTATTATACTTAATATTATTATATAGCATTGTATTGCACATCTTCATCATTTATGAACTTGTGAGTGTTTTTTTGTGAAACTTATGATGAATATACTTGATCCCTTGTGTTGTTGATCTATAATTGTTGGTGCGATATTGTTGAGCTATACGATATGTAAATTATGAATTGTTAGGTTGGGTTGGTTTTTATGCAGGTTGTAGTTGGGAGGTTCGATTAGAGTGTCAGGAGTACCTGTATTTTATGTTACTTGATTTTGTGTTTAGTAGTTCACTTGTTGGGTACCGTGTGTTTGGTACTCACCACTTGCTACTACATTTTTGTAGGTTACGAGCTCGAATCTTCGTGATACCATCTATTCTTCCTTGTTTGATTCTTCCTTGTTTGAGGCTTCCTGTGGATATTGTGTGAGGTAGTTGTTTGACATCACAGCGAACTTCTTACTCTTATTTATGATTTTTTTCTACTTCAAAGACAATATTATTTGAGACTTGTGCTTTCTTTTGAATCTATTGTAATAATTAAGAGGCTTATGCACGTGACAATCAGATTTTAGGAGAATTTTTAATTAAGTTGACTTATATCTGTAGTTAAACCTTTATTTTTATTATCCTTCCACATTTTATTGTTATAATTAAATTTTTGGCTGACTTATCTGAGTGGGATAAGACGAGTGTCATCACGTCCATTTTGGTTCATGACAGAAGGTATAAGAGCCCCAGGTTCATAGGTCTCACGTGCATACAAGCCGAATCTTCTCTAGAGTGACAGATAGAGATTGATGAGGATCAGGTTCTTCCAGAGCCCACAACTACGCCTTTGTTGTAGGATACACTATTGAGGGTACTTGAGAGTTTTGCCCGAGTGGTAATGCGACAGGCATGCCCAATGGTTCTTAAAATGGAGGAGGAGCTTAGAATCCAGATCAGCATCAGGCTCCCATGGTTCACAATTCGGTGGAGCAGCCACCATTGGGTCCTAGACTTGAGATTAATCCTACACCAGTCGTTGAGGTTCGGGGTGCGCCAACCATTAGTACCCTTCCACTTAATGCTCAATACTCCAGGCATGGCTAAGGTCACAGTCTTAGCATAACAGTAAAAAATGACATGATATAGAGAAAGTCAATTCATCCCTAAGATAACATCAAAATCTACCATCTCTAGAATAATTATATCTACCCAAGTATCATAC
>JBCEWC010016708.1:0-12950 GCA_038996855.1 Solanum aculeatissimum
GAGGTATTGTTTGAATTTGTCTCTCAGACGTTTAGAGCCCTTAAGTTGTGGTCTTGTTTCATTCGAGGACGAATGTTTCCAAGGGGGAGATGATGTAACAACCTAAAAATTTTTGAATTTAGTAGCGAATGACCTAGGTTCATATTAGTATTATCAAGATCGATTTGAGGTTGTCATGGATTAGATTTAAGTGATTTAAGGAAAGAACTTCATTTTTGGACTGTTTTGGGGCCTCTGTTTAGACTGCTGAAACTTTGAGAGGCCATAACTTATAGAACACGATGAAGTGGATAGGCCCTTATATATCAAATGAAATATTTTTGAGTTAGCTTCGTAATACAACTGGTTTCACTCAATTCAGAGCTCGAATAAGCAAGTAATGATCGTTTTCATGAGGCTGCCCGAAACTGGAAATTGCCTCGGAAAAATTGTCTAAGTGAACTACACGGACCGTGTGGTGGCTCACGGTCCGTGGAGTGGTCCATGGGTTGGAACAGTGAGCTCCCAAGGTCAGAGAGCCCATGAATTGACCAAGTCAAGTCTCACGGACCATCACACGGTCCGTGAACTGGACCATGAAGTGGTCCAGTGAGCTCGTCAAAGTTCAGCGTTAGATTTTGGACTAAGTGAGAGCTCACGGTCAGTTGTACGGACCGTGTGCATGTACACGGTTCGTGGAGGGGCCGTGAAACATAACATAAAGTCATCTGAAGGTTTGAGTCGAAGAATTAAGCCAAGTGTTGGCTCACGATCCAATACACGGACCGTGAGCCAGTAGACGGTCCCTGGGCACCAACCGTGTGGCTCAGGATCACGTTTTGAGTCCATTTTATTAAGGCTAAATTCATAATTTAATTATCTTTTAAGCTTCTTTTAAGCATTCCTAAGGCCTCTAATCCCTAAAATAAGCCCTAAGTTTATTTTATCTCACGTAAAACTCACAAAAACACTCTCAAAATCTCTCAAGTCCAAAACTCCCATTGAAGAATCTTGAAGAAGAAAAGTTGAGTTTCGGATTCCTTGCAACAAAGTTGACTTCTCTTGCATAAGTTGAGGTATGTGGGATTTAAATTCATGGATTCTTCCATCCATGAAGCGCAAGAACCCAAATCTTTAAATTTGTGAATTTTTACGTTTTACTTAATTATGGGTTCTTTCGATTTCGCAAAACTCTTTTGACGTTTGGTATTCGTTGTACACTCTAGGTTACTTTTTTGTGAATTTACTCTTGGAATTTATTATTTACTCCATTAAAGTATAAAGAATTAGTATTACGTGGGTTCGTCTTGAATTTTGATGCATGGGTAAGTCTTGCCGAGTTTTACTTTGGAAGTTTTCATATGAATTTGATGTAGTAAAGTTTGAATTGTAAATTTAAAGTTTTGAATTCCGCTACCCATACTTTTATGCATTCATTCATGTATTGCATTGGAAAAGATTTTGATGAAATTCTTGTTTTGGAGAAATTCTTGGTATAAATTTGGATATGCCTAGGCTTGTGATCACAATGTCTCATCAATAGACTTTATGAGTCATTTAGGTGCTTGCACCGTTTGTTTTGGTTTGTGATTTAGTAGAATGAGATACCTCCTATTGCATTGATATGAAGGATTTTGGAAACTCTTGATTCGGTTTGAAGCCTCTTGACTTGAAACGTTTGATTTTTGGTAAACCATGTTCTAATGATGCATGATTTGAAAAGTATGGCTAGTTTCGAGTTTTGAAAAGCATTGGTATGTATATATGTATTTGTTTTGATACCCCTTGTTTAAGGAAGTTTTGGGATCTACTTGGCAAGTAGTCCGTTCCAAGTGGTAGCTCGCTTGGTCCTACTTTGAGTCGGTTGAGGTCAAATCCCTGAAATTATATTATTGATAGGTTTGCATTTCATGCATTATGGCATAAGCATCTTGTTATATATATTCCTTTGGCTAAGCGCATTCTCTTCAAACCATGTGTCCCCTTGTCATATCGTTGTGATACTTCCATGTCATATGCATTGCATGCCCGCATACTTAGTGTTTTATTGTGCTAACCCATACTTTTGTATACATGTTATAATCATGTAGGTGTAGGTGATGAGTATTATCTGCCTCCCAATGAGCTTTGATCTTGAAGCTATCTACTAGTGGTGAGCCCTTCTTCCAAGGGCAATAACCGCCTTCCCTCTAGATATTTAGTAGTTTAGTTTTGATTATTTTGACTTTTGAGGGTGAGCCCGGACTTGTCGTGGACCCCATCATTCCACTAGAAGCATGTGTTAGACCTTTGACACCCTTGTTACGTTACGTGTTGACTTGTTAGCTTTGACTATATTTCGTATGAAATGACTTGAGTTTGGGATATGATTAAGCTATTGAATTTTGAGTTTTTTATTGAGGATTTCTAGCCTATTGGATTATGTGTTACGCTTCTGCAATCTTTGAGCCAATGATGAGTTTTAATGCTATGATGGCTTGACCGAGATCTTTCGGGTTCTCCTTCGCCATGTCACATCTAGACCCCCTAATCGGGCCATGACACATTACTAAGCCTTACCTATTTGTCTCAGTACAACCTCCTCTTGATCCATTTTGGTTGATTAGATGAGAACAACTCAAGTGAATCATGTTAATTATTCTCGTTTCATATTCATTACCTCCTTAATTCGACAAATAACACTAGGCGGGTTCTAACGTTGGCCTTCCGTCAAAAGATAGTTAAAGTGAAGAGAAATAACTATTACATTCATACACACTTTTCAAGAATTACGAATTATCCAGAATTTACTTTGTTACTTCTTCATGATTCCCGTAATCCTAGTTTTACAATTTAGGTACTCATTATTACTGGAAAAACATAATTAAAATTTATAAAAATAAACTTACTTGTATTAATCATAAATATTCAAGAACAATAGATAAATATTCTTCAAAAAATCAAGAATACAAGTAAATAATAAAAGGAGAAGAAAAGAATAAACTAAAAAATTTTAACCTCCATGACGGCTCTTCTAAAATTCCATGCTATAAAATTCTAAAACCTAGACTATGGGAATGTAGTAAAATTTGTCTTCTAGGTTAGTTGGGTTCTTCGGGTTAGTTGTGAAAGAATTATTTTTATGGACTATTTATAGATGTAGAAAAATAACCAAGGCCAAAACAGATAGGAAACTCAAAACCCAATTAAATTGAGTCATTGTACGCCGCCACCTTAAATTTTCTTCTTTGTTCATTGACTGCCACATGGAAGCTTAAAGTTGCAAATTGAAGTTTAAATTGTTGCATATATTTGAATGAATATAATAGTCAATTTAATCTATTAAGTTGTCTGCTTGATTTTTCTTCTGTAATCTTTCATTTTTAATTCATTTTAGTTCAAAATTTCTTCATCTTCATGCCAATTTAATTCTACAAATAAAATACATATTTTAGCATGATCCATAAAATTTATGCTAAAAAATAATAAATAAAAGATCAAACATGAGGTAAATAATTATTAAATATATTTATTTTTAACCTCACATCAATCGGGTGTCCAAACCCTTCCTTGATAGCTTTATGGTTGTCTTCATTGATGATATTTTGATCTACTCCCGAAGTGAGCAAGAACATATGAGTTACTTGAGGTTGGTTCTTCAGACTTTGTGGGAGAAGCAACTATTTTCCAAATTTAGTAAATGTGAGGTTTGGTTGGGTGAAGTTTCTTTTCTTGGTCATGTTGTATCTGATGATGGTATTAAGGTTGATCCCAAGAAGACTGAGGCAGTAAAGAATTGACCTAGATTGTTGACTCCTTCTGATATTCAAAGTTTTCTTGGGTTAGCTGGTTATTATCGGAGGTTCATTGAAGGTTTCTCATTCATTGTGTCTCTATTAACTAAGTTGACTCAAAAGAAGGTTATGTTTGTGTGGTTGCGCGAGTGTGAGGAGAGTTTTCAGACTTTGAAGGATCGACTCACATCAGCTCTTATTTTGACTCTACCGAATGATTTAGATGGGTTTGCAGTATATTGTGATGCTTCTCGGATTGGGTTGGGTTGTGTGTTTATGCAATATGGTAAAGTGATAGCTTATGCATTTAGGCAATTGAAAGTGCATGAACGAAACTATCCGACTCATGATCTTGAATTGGCAGCGGTAGTATTTTCTTTAAAGATTTGGAGACACTACTTGTATAGGGTTCATGTTGATGTTTTCACTGATCATAATAATTTGCAATATGTGTTCACCCAAAGAGATATTAACCTGAGGCAAAGGAGATGGTTGGATCTACTTAAGGACTACGATATGAGTATTCTGTATTATCCCGGCAAGCGAATGTTGTAGTCGATGCTCTTAGTAGGCTATCTATGGATAGTGTGTCTCATGTTGATGAAGGAAAGAAGGAGTTGGTAAAGGATGTGCACCATTTGTCTAGGTTGGGTGTTAGATTGGCTAACTCTGGTGATGGTAGTATTTTTTTTTAAATGGGTCTGAGTTTTCTGTGGTTGTTCATATCAAGGCAAAATAAGACTTAGATCCCTCTTTGGTTGAGTTAAAGAAGTTGGTTGTCTGAAAGAAGATAGAGGTTTTCTCCTAAGGGGGAGATGGTGTACTCCGGTATCAAGATAGGTTGTGTGTTCTGGATGTCGATGGTCTTAGGAAGGTGATCATGAGTGAAGCCCATAACTCTTAATATTCTATTCATCCGGGTCTACTAAGATGCATCGAGATTTGAGAGAAGTGTATTAGTGGCATGGTATGAAGAAGGACATAGCCAAGTTCATATTTGAGTGCCCGAATCATCAATAAGTGAAGGTGAAAAATCAAAGGCCCGGTGGTTTGGCTCAAGATATTGAGATTCCTACATGGAAGCGGGAAGATGTGAATATGGATTTTCTGGTTGATTTGCCCTGTACCCGAAATCAATTTGATTTTATTTGGGTTATTATTGATTGGATGACCAAATTGGCTTATTGTTTACCAATCAAGACTTCTTTCGATGTCGAAGATTATGCAAAGTTGTATATCTGAGAGTTGGATAGGTTGCATGGAGTTCCTATGTCTATTATATCAAATCGTGGTACCCAATTTACTTCTCACTTTTGTAGATCATTTCAAAGAGGGCTTGGTACTAAAGTTAAGTTGAGTACCGCTTTCTATCCTCAAATCGATGGGCAAGCTGAGAGGACAATTCAAACCTTGGAAGATATGTTGAGGGCTTGAATATTGGAATTTAAAGAAAATTGGGATGATCATCTACTGCTTATTGAGTTTTCCTATAATAATAGTTTTCATGCTATCATCGGTATGGCTCTATTTGAGGCCTTATATAGGAGAAGGTGTAGGTCCCCGGTGGGATGGTTTGAATTGGGTGAGATGGCTTTGATAGGCCCGAATTTGGTGGTTGAGGCTATGGAGAAGGTGAAGTTAATTAAAGAAAAGTTAAAAATGGCTCAAAGTCACCAAAAGTCTTATTTGGATGTTAGAAAAAGGGACCTTGAGTTTTATGTTGGTGATTGGGTTTATGTGAAGGTTTCACCTATGAAGGGTATAGTGTGTTTTGGTAAGAAGGGCAAGTTATGTCCCCAGTATGTCGGGTCGTATGAGATTATTAAGTGGATTGGTAATATGGCTTATAAATTGGATTTTCCTTTCGATATGAATTTTATCCACCGAGTGTTCCATGTGTCTATGTTGAGAAAGTTGGTTGGCGATCCCAAATCGATTGTGCCTTTGGAAGGTGTTGAGGTTGAGGAGAACTTGACTTATGAAGAGGTACTGGTTGAAATTTTGAATAGGCAAGTGAAGCGACTTCGCAACAAGGATGTGGCTTTGGTTAAGGTACTTTGGAGAAATCAATGTGTGGAGGGTACTACATAGGAAGTGGAGTCAGACATGATGAGGCGATACCCCAATCTTTTTCAATCTACTCAAATCTAAGGTACTAGGTTATTTCCATCCTAAATGGTCCTAATTCTTTAACACTTGAATTTCATGACATGACATGCATACATGTGCAAAAGAATGATTTAAATAATGTTTTGACATGAGTTTTAATGACTTTATGATTTTCAAATGATGAATTATTCATTATGTCTTTATATTGAGATGTTTTATGTGTAAGTCAAGCTTCTCAATCTTTGTTCTAGATCATTCGAGGATGAATGTCCCCAAGGGGGAGATGATGTAACAACCAAGAATTTTGAAAATGTTATCGATGCGTAGTTCACTAATTTCAAGCTTGTTTGGAGTGGGTTTATGGTTATCATGTATCTCCTTCATCAAGCCATGGTCAAAGGAATTCTATTGGTTGAGTTTTTCATGTGAACCGTCAAAAAGGTCAACTTTAAATGATCATATCTCTTAGCACAAGAAGAGCTAGGTGGTTCATCACCTATCAAATTGCAGCTCTTTGAGTTAGCTTTCCAATGCACTTGGTTTAACTTGATTTGGAGTTAGGATGGAGAATTTATGCTCGTTTTCGTAAAGTCTATCTGTGTAGGGATCGTGTTGTGTTTTTTGCTAAGGCAAGTTACCAGAAGACCCCTTACGGACCGTGTGACCTCTCACGGTCCGTGGTGATGCACCATGGTGTTTATTTCTTCCAAAAACTTGGCCATGTATGTGTGGAGTATTTGGCCTTAAATTGGTGTTTTACATCAAGTCGTTCATCACATGAACCCCACACGGCTCGTGTGACACTTCACCGGCCATGTGGTGGCTCGTGATAGAAGCCTTGGCCTTGAAAACCGTATTTTGGCCAAGGAACTTCACACACTAACCCTTTATGGGTCGTGTGACATCAAACGGTTCGTGAAGTGGTCTATTTAGGCGTTGGAGTGGAAATTTTCTAAGAATGGAATAACCGTCTCGGAACTTTGTCAGTGGAAATTTTTCTAAGTATAGCTTGATGGAAGGCCTCAGGACCCGTGCTCTAAACGACCCGTGAAGCCCTCCCTTGACCCCCTGACAACTTTTTTTTACACTCATTCATTAATGGTTTAATTGTAATTTTGGTGTTTCCCTAAGGTTGTTTTAGACTTCCTAAGCCCTCCTAATCATCTAAACTGGCCTATACCCCTCCATTTTCATTCAGATCAATTCATTACACTTAGAATATTCAAACTCTCTCATCTAAAGCTCTCTTCCAAGTGTGGGTTGAAGGTTCAATTTGAAATTCAAAGAGGTCTTCTTCTTCAATCATTTTTATCCCTAAGGCTTCTAGTTAATCAATGTATGTGGGATTGATTCATGGTCCTCTTTCAACCATGAAGACCCCAAAACTCTTTTACACTTGATTTTATGAAATTTAAGCTTACTTTGAATTTGAGTCTTTTAAATTAGTGTGGATTTAATTAGACATATGAGTTGTACTTATTTGATGATTTTAAAGTGCTTTAAATTCAATTATCATGAATTGCATTGATATTATGAAGATTCATATGTATGTCCCTTTAAGTCTTCAATTCAAGGATGGGTAGTATAAATTATGTTTTAATTGTGGATTTCATTACGATTTAAGAATGAATTATGATGCTTTAAATGTTAATCTTTATTGCCCATGTTATTCTATCATCCTTTATGACATTTGCATTCATGAGCATGGATTTTATGAAATTATGATGTGGGTTAAGTCCCAATTATGTTTATGACTATGTTTCCAAGAAAAGAATGGGTATGACAAGGTTGTGATCACACTATGTCTATAATATGGCTCTTTGAGCAAGAATGGGTGTTTACACCACTAAGAATGAGAAGAATGGAGTTATTCCTATGCATGGAAGTGTTTCACCAAGAATGATTTGGCTCTTTAGCGCACGTATGCATGAAAGTAAGGAAAGTGATTTGGCCTTTTGGCCCATGTATGCACAGTTAAGGTTTCAAAGTACTTATCCTCTTTTCAAAAGCATGTGTATGTCTATGTATTCTTGTGGGATGATGGCTTAGGAACTGGAGGCGGGGTGGACTATCCCCAAGGTTTCATACTCTTTTTCGTCAAACTATGTGCCTAGTATAGGAATGTTTATGCCCCTTTTTAGGGATGAGAAGAATGGATCTACCTTTGGCAAGTAGGTCACCTCTTTATCCGTTGTGGGGTAGACGATGGAGTTTCAAGTTATAGCTCACTTGGTCTTTTGTCGGTTGAGGTCCCATCCCCACTATGTTTATATGATTAAGCATTCATGCATCTTGGATTAAAGTATATTATTATGATATCGTTTCTTATATACTTCTTTCTATATATGTGTCATTGTCATCTAACACTGATTTACAAGTTATACATGTTCATATGCATTGTATGCCCGCATACTTAGTACATTCAAACGTACTAACACGTACTCTTTTGTCTGCATGATCTAAACATATAGGAACCAAAGACTATATCTATCCACCTCATGATGGTTAGCTTGGATATTTGAGTATCATTATGGTTAATCCTATGTTCCAAGGACAACATCCACCTTTTATCTAGCTCTTACATTATGTTGATTATGTATTTACTTTGAGGGTGAGCCTGGGACATGTCTTGGCCCCTGTCCTAATCTAGACTAGAGGCATTGTTGAATACCATAGAGTCTTTCGTACGAGTATGTTATGTGTATACCTGAGATGCTATGGTTATGTATTATGCATGGATGAGATGATTGTGTTATACTATTATGATATGATTAACAAAAATGTGATTATGTGGGAAGTCCCAAGCCCCTCCTTATCCCCATAGCGTGAGTCATACTTACTCTCCCCTTAGAACTTATCTGCTAATTGCTATGTGGTTCATGCAAAACCCTTCCCCGATGACATCCCCATAGCTTGAGTCCAAATCTCCGCAATCCCTTAGAATTATATGCTTATTGTTTAGTTATGCGCTTCCAAACCAATGATGTGTAAAATGATGCTAAGAGGCTTGTTTGATGACTCTCGGGTTCTCATTCGCCATGTCACAGCTAGGCCCTACTCTCGGGTCGTGACAATTTTCAAGTGAGCTTTTAACTTTGTGATTCCTCTATGGTTAGATTTACGCCAGTGCAAGTGATATGTTCTCTAAGGCCAACCATTTTGATGATGCACCGCGTAGTGGT
The DNA here is from genome assembly GCA_038996855.1 of Solanum aculeatissimum. NCBI lineage: Eukaryota > Viridiplantae > Streptophyta > Magnoliopsida > Solanales > Solanaceae > Solanum > Solanum aculeatissimum. The sequence continues at coordinate 9,044 of JBCEWC010016708.1, forward strand.
CCAAAGGTGGGTTAAATGCTCCCTTTGACGATTAATGCATTTTGTTTTAAATGGTGCGTATGTGTACTGTTTTTATTCATAGGATTTTGTAAGTTAGTATGCTATCCATGTAGATCTTGATCCTGCAAAGGGTAATCTTTTAGCAGGGATGTCTGAAGCTGGATTCCTTATTGGAGTAGAAAAAACAGGTACTAGTCATTTTTAGAAATATATAAATCTACATATTACTTTCAAGGGTTGCGGTGGGACTTTCAAGCTCTTTCTACATTATATATTAGTTTTCAGTACCGAGGGTTTTGGTAAAACGGTTAGGATCCCTCCCCTAGACCCCCCTACTAGAGATGTTGGGTTCGAGCCTGAGTATGCAAAAAAAGTGTGGTAGGTAGTGGTTCCTCTTTATACAGGTCTTATGCAACATGAATTCACATTAGTTGGATAAGTATATTCTGGATACCAAATAGTTTTGATGAAAAGAAGAAACATTAGACGGTAGGTAAATTTATATTGATAAAACTTCGAAGTTTGGGAACTTTATGAGGAAAGACTATAAATTCAATTTTTTTTTTTTTGGGGGGGGGGGGGGGGGGGGGGGGCTTCTTTTAACCCCCAAATAAGTTGCAGCATAGATTTCAGAGTAACCAATAGTATGAGCTAAGTACTCCTAAATAAGTTGCTGCATAGATTGAACTGGCAAGTTATGCACCCCTATTCGTTGACAACAATGACTGGACATAAGTTTGATTTCTTCTTCTCCTTTTTCTTCAAAATTGGTTATCAGTTCACTGCAAAATAATGTCCTTTTGTTTAGGTGGAGACCAGATGCAATTGTTTCCACTTCTTCACAGGTGTATGGAATAAGTTATTGGATGCAGCACTTCTTTAAAGAGTCAAATGGTGCAACTCTTCTTACTTCAACACTCCAAGCTACTTCAAATTCACGAATAGCATCTGCCATCACCTGGCGAAATGAGACAGATGACAACGACTACTTAAGAATAAAGGTGAGAAGTTTTTCTTGACATTTATCATTAGTGCCTCTCAAGACTTACAGTATCTGGATTCATACTTCTCTGTGAACAAACTAGATGAACCACCAAACTAGATTTCTCTATGTTTATAGGTTATATTGTTTGGAATCCTAATGAGGATTTGTCTTTTATGTTTTTTAATATATTTATATGGTGTGCTGTCCGAGTTCACACTTGCTACAATCAACTTCTGTTCATTTGGCAGATACACAACTTAGTCTTCATCTGTTATTTCATGACTCGTTTGTCTCTTTTTTTTTCTTTTCAACACGGGACTCATTTTGCAGGTTGTGAACTTTGGAGGCAGCAGAGTTACTCTTAATATCTCTATCAGTGTATTGGAGAACTCATTGCAGTCCAGGGGGCAACAAAAACCATATTAACATCTAGCAATGTGACAGATGAAAATTCTTTCACAGATCCAAAAATGGTACAGATGACTTTTTTATCTGATAATTCTGTTTGATTTGGTGACTCTTTCCTTGAAATTTCGCTTTGATATTTTATGCAGTTAAGATGATGCTCAAAAAAGTTGGCGAAAACATGGATGTTACACTCTTATCATATTCTATCACTTCATTTGATTTGCTACGAAAATCCATCAACATTAGGACTGTAACAATTGTTTCTGACCTTGAATCTTCATTCTAAAACTATGTTATCACTGAAAATGCTAATCACATATATATATAAAAGAGTATTGTCAGCCCGCCTACGTGGCACCATCACAATCCACCAAATCCTTTTTCCTTAGACATTTACATTTCTACCCTTTGCCCCCTTTCCACCCTTCCCTCGCCTCTTTATGAAACGTAACCTTTTCCCCTCAACAACAACAAATTACGGTACGTGCCTCCTTCATCGCTGACCAAACAAAATTTTTTGCCGCTCTTAACCAACCATAACGAAGGCACTACACTTTGTTAGCCGCCTCCTTCATCGCCAACCATAGAAACTGTTTCGCCCCTCCCACCCCGCCTCAGCGATGGCACTACACCCCTCATAAATTGTTACCAATTGAATTTTAAACACAGTTACAGAGCCACAATTACAGAGGGCCCAATAAGAACACTCTTCACCACCAGGGAATTGCGCCTCCAACTACATATCCGCGAAAAATAATACTTTCAAACAAATAATTGCACCTGACACATTGTTAACCCAATTGCAGCGACGCGAAAATGACTACTTTGAAACACAATAACTTTCATCATTGATTTTTCAAACAATTACAGTGAGGCCAAGATGAATTGCAGAGACGTGAAAACGACTACTTTGAAACAAAATAATTTTCAGCATTGAATGTTCAGACAATTACAGCGAGTCCAAGAAGAACACTCTTCATCACCAGGAAGAGGGTGATCCCAGGCAATATTGCGACACTGACAAAATCTTATCCCATAGGAAACCTTTGCGTATGCCTGGTCCTACAACTCACGATTTAAAACATATTGAACAAATTGAGTGCTTACTCCTCCATCCCGAGCATTTACGATAAGGCCACCATGCCTTGCAACCGATGAATATAAAGTTATTTGAAAGACTCGGAGGCCAAAAACTGAAACCGCCACCATTTCATTAACCAGCATAGTAGGAATCTCCCTCGCTGGAAAATTATCCAAACGAATAACCTTACCGCGAAACAACTTCACCTCAACAAAGGAACCCATTCTTCCACAGTTCCTATATATTGAACTTTGAAGATACTGAAGTACTACTCTTTTTGCACGATTGATTCAAAGTAAATTCAGTTCCGACAATTCTCATCGGCAGAAAACTGAATTCTTCCATATTCCCAGTTATGTTGAACACATATTACTTATGTTAGTGGTTCAATTGATGTTTTACCTTATTTATTTTCGTGTATGTCTGTGTTTCGAAATGAAACTATTGGGTTCAATTGAATCTGTTCTTAGGTGCAATAAAATTTGAACAGAGGAGTTGCAAGGTGACTGCTCAATTTTGATTATACAGCAAAAAGCCGAGTTGCATATGTGCCTATAATAAGGAGTCCTGGTGTGACCTGTGGTGTAAACAGTGAAGTGGAGGTTGGAATGGTTGATGGAGTGCGAGTTATCCGTCCTAATCATAGATTGCAGGTTATTGTTTCACTGATGTTGCTTGAGTCAGATTATTCAGGTATGCCCCAAGGACTTTTGTGTTTGAAGTTTACTTCGGATCTTCACCAAAAAATAGTGCGTCAAAACTACAATTTTCTCACTATAATTTAAACCATCAAGAGGAAAACGATTTAAACTTCCCAATTCTTAAAGTGCTTACATCCATTACAATGTTTGGACTTTTGGTTCGTATGCCTATTTTTGGTTGGTGTGCTTTTTCCTTCTATCATCACTTTGTACGACGTTAATGTTTTGTTCAACGATCTGTAAAATTTGTCTTTCATAGGACAAGTAGACATAATTGTGGCTGAGGCAGGACAATGTTAATTTATAATGATCTATTTGTTAAGGCTTTTACAAGTAGCAAATTAAAATGCTATGGTAATGCCTTTCCACTTTTCTCTATATTTACTGCTATATAAAGTTTTAATGAAGCTACATGAATCTATCTACAAAACATGCAGCTCCTCATCTTATACATCTTTTACCCCATAGGTATTGTGTTTAACCATGTTTTTTTTCCTTCTAAAGATACACACACTAGTAAAGAAACATGTCACATATATTACATTGTTAGGGACTTTCTAGCATATTAGTTAGTCTGAGTCTGCGACTATATATTTTGCTCCCTGTAGTTGCATGGGCGAAGTTTGGGTACCACACTGGTTCGTCTTTATCTATTTACTTCTTTATATTTTGAATTTTTTTTTTGGGGGGGGGGGGGGGGGAATTTGTTTTCCAAGGTGTTTTCGGTGTGAC
>JBCEWC010016709.1:0-12949 GCA_038996855.1 Solanum aculeatissimum
TGATTAGATGAGAAAACATCAATCGAATCTTGTTAATTATTCTCTTTTCCTATTCATTACTACCTTGATCCAGTCAATAACACTAGGCGAGTTCTAACATTGTCCACCATTAAAAAGTAGTTAAAAGAAAGAGAAATAATCAATACATGCGTACACACCTTTCGAGAATCACTAATTATCCAATTTTACTTTGTCAGTTCTTCATGGTTCTCACAACTCTAGTTAGAGTCCCAGTTAGAGTGATCTTAATTCATATTCATGGTTCTTAATTCATATTTGTGATTTTCATTGAAGAGTTTTGAAATCACAAATATGAATTAAGATCGCAAAATATTATTTCACAAGTGTCTCCAAATGTTTTTAACTCTTTCTTACTGCCTCTCTGGCCTTCTTGACGAAAAATAACCTAAAAATCTATTTATAGTATTTAAAATACAAAACCAAATCAAAATAGGATAAATGGGTCGGCAAGCTCTACGGACAACTTTTATGGCCCATATGCAATTCTATGACTCATAGTCGGGGCTTCGTGCATTCGTCTGATGACTTTTCAGCAATTTTGTGGCCCATATCTATGGGTTGTGTAAAGTTTACGGCCCGTAGAAGGATTCGCCTAATGACTTTTCAGCAATTCTCCACTTTCTGATCCTCAGCGTACAACAGCCATCTACGACTCGTAGAGTATTGTACGGCTTGTCTGCATGTTCATAGATTCATTTTCAGCAAATCTCCCTTCACTAGAATTTCTACGAAACCAACTCTACGGCCCGTGGAAACTTTCACGACCCATAAAGGGTGTCATAGAACAGCAAAAATTGTAACCTTTACACACTTAGCCCAAAATCAAGCCAAACCCTGTAATCCTATAAAACAAACATAAAAACACATCAAACCCACAAATATCACTCTGAGAACACAAAAAATCCTATATTTTAAGGATCAAAAGTGTTGTATTTTGACAACACATCAACACCCTCAACTTAAAATTATTGTTTGTCCTTAAGCGACAGACTCAATCTACATAAGTAGTATAGTAACACACGTACCTCAGTCAACTGGCATATATTATCTCAAAAATAAAGCTTAGACACCCAAACCAACTCATCAGTGCATATCAGATAGTCATCAAACAAACCAATACCAATCAATATATGTCATAGTGCAACTATAACAAGCAAGGTAACCAATGATAAGTAACAATCACTGAACTAGCCTAAAATCAACAGTATAGTACAAATGCCCTCACATAAGGAAGTGTTATATCCCACTCATAATAGTATTTTTAGATTAAATGCTTGGGACTACACAAAAATCACTCACTCTCACAATAGATATTCAAACAATATGCTCAATAACATATGTTTTCCCCTATACTCATGACTATAACTTTCAACTACTTGGACTAGGATCACTATAGGACTTTATTGGCTTGTAACGTAGGCTCAGGGGACTTTGGTATGATGTTTTTGGAACATAGTGACTAAAGGTCCTTCTTAATACTACGTTTTCTATACTTTTTGGGTGCCAACACTGGTATTTTCAACTCATTCTCCCCTTCTCCTATTTCAAGCTTTTCTGGATGCCTTATTCTAGTTCTTAGCTTATTGCCTTTTTATTTTTCACATTCTTTTTCTTTGTAGCTCATTGTTAAGGAATCTTTTCACCTCTTTTGGCACCCATAGCATATTTTTCCCTTATTTCATGTATCAATGACTTCCACCCTATTTATTTTTACCTCCCTTACACTAGCCACCCTCAACTTAGGCTTTTGGCCTAAGTTGAGGTGCATAATATCCAACCTACGAACTAGGGTCATTTTTGGTAGCCACCCTCAACTTAGGCTTTTTGCCTCAGTCAAGGTGCACAATGTTCAAGGAAGGACCAAGGCTAATCTCAAGGTTTCACAATCAACAAGGCTTGGTTACTTAGGTGTCTACAAAGAAAAAAGTGTATGCATGGCCCAAATATTCGGATAAAGGGATACATCAAGCATTTGGTTGGTCATTTAGGCTAAGTGGACTAATATGAACAATAGCCCAAGATCCTTTCCTAACCAACTAACCTACGGTCTAAGTCAAGAGTAACAGGCAAGTTTTAAATTAAAGCACAGTATGAGAATCATGCAAATAAGCTCACACACGTGGCACTAATTACACTATCAACTCAAACTCTCATATCATGTTTTTTATCACTATTACACCTCACTTATCAGAACAAGCACAGTCAATTAATCATGATCACATGGATGCTATCTAGACTACCTACAAACAAAAAGTTTCTGGTAGATATCATTTTATTTATAAAAATAAATATATGTCATAGACTTAAGTACAATATGCTACTAATACTACCTATACATCCTAAACATGTCGGTTCAACAGAAAGTAAATGTTCTTGGGGAAAGAACACAGGCAAGAAAACCACTCGGACTCAAAAATTAGGATAGTTATAGGCCGTATCTACTCAGACTTCAGTGAGGTATATAACTACCCACACCCTTTCAAAAAAGATGTGCATTGTCCTCAATGCACAAAGATATAATCATAAAACACAAGAGTCAAAAGGAAACATACCTGAGCACCTAAGCGCCAATGTGCTTGGGTTACCTCCCAAGTAGCGCCTGATTTATTGTCGCGCTATGACATAGACCCCTTGGTTACTCAGGCTTCACCAAGTGCCCATGCTTCTACTATCCTCACTTCCTCATCATTTCCAAAATACTATTTGACCCTTTGGCCTTTGTCTTTAAATCTCGTTCCATTCTTCTTTTCCAACTCAATAACCCCATGGTTGAAAATACGCGCTACCTTGAATTAAATATGGACTTACGTTTTCTAGGAAATAACTTCATCCTAGAGTTGTATAGTTGAACCAACTCTCTTTATGCAAATTGGTGATGCTCAATGCGAAGATCATGTTGCAACTTCATTCTTTGTTTGTATAGGGTTGAGCTCCAATATGCCTTCAAATGAAACTCATCAAGTTTGTTGAGTTGGTTCAGCCTTGAGTTCACAGCATCCTCCCAATCTAGGATCAACTTCTTGAGTGCCCACATTGCCTGGTATTCAAGATCCACTGGTAAATGTCAGGTTTTACCAAAGACAATTGGTAGGAGACATACTTATAGGGGTCTTGAATGCAGTTCGGTATGCTCATAATGTGTCATTAAGCTTTTGCGACTAGTCAATCTAGTTTGCGTTCACTGTCTTGGTCAAGATCTATTTGATTTCCCTATTGGACACTTCAACTTGCCCACTTGTCTGTGGATGCTAAGGTGTTGCCATCTTATGGTTTGCTCCATATTTTCAAGTAGGGCCTTGAACAACTTGTTGCAAATATGGGAACCTTCATCGTTGATATTTGCCCTAGGGGTACCTGACCTCGCGAAGATGTTCCTCTTCAGGAATGATGTGACACTCTTGCATTCATTGTTCGGAAGCACCACTACCTTCAGTGTGTCAACACCCATCCTTTCTTCAATTGGCACTTCTAGCTTCACCTCAATTTCAGTGTGGTTCAGATGGTTTGGGCCATCCTCCTTAGCATCATTTGAATCTCAAGGTCAAACTGAGTTAAGGGATTGCCTTGACTTCGAGTGTTGTGTTGACACTGTGCCTGCACTTTGAAACAAAACATAAATGGCAAAAAATGTAACATGAGGGAAATAAGGGTTAACTCTCAAATTACTCGAATTAAACAAGTCTAGCCATATTCCCCGACAACGCCGCCAAAATACTTGATGTCGTCCAAGCTACACCTCGTTTTTAAAGGTTAAAGTGGTCGATGTCATGTAATATAACTTAACCAAGGTTAGGCTCGAACCCACAAGGAATATGGTAGACTCAAGAATAATTCAAAACAAAGTGGGGTGATTAACCTACTTATCTCCCGAATGGGGGAGTTTATAATTGTAATAAAATAAACCTAAACTAGTGTTAATGTTGCGAAATCAGTAGAAGAAGTAACTAGGGTATTGTGTTCCCTATGATTTCCTAACTCAGTATTACCAGCTAATCATGATCTTTTCTGGTATGTAGATGCAGAACGGTTAGTTATGTTTATGAAACCCTTTGATCCAGGTGAGAAGTAAATTTCACTACAGGATTTGATCCGACTCCGTAGTGTGACATTACTAACCCTTACCTATTGTCCCAGTACCACCTCACCTTGATCCAGTTTGGTTGATTAGACGAGAAAACATCAATTGAATCCTGTTAATTATTCTCTTTTCCTATTTATTACTACCTTGATCTAGTCAGTAACACTAGGTGAGTTCTAAAGTTGACCACCATTAAAAAGCAGTTAAAATGAAGAGAAATAATTAATACATGCATACACACTTTCCAAGAATCACTAATTATCTGATTTTACTTTACTTGTTCTTCATTGTTCCCACAACCCTAGTTGTGGATTTATCTACTCATCTTCAGTGTAGATGCAAGAATCATGATATTAAATAGTGTAATTAGGCACTTACACGAATGAATTAAGAACAAGAAATCTAAACTCTTCAATGGAAATCACAAATATGAATTAAGATCACAAAATATTATTTCACAAGTGTCTCCCAATGTTTTTCACTCTTTCTTACTGCCTCCCTAATATTCTCTACGAAAAATAATCTAAAACCTATTTATAGTATTTAAAATACAAAACCAAATCAAATAAGGATAATTGGGTAGGCACGCTATATGGACAACTTCTACGGCCCATAGTGGGGCTTCATGAATTCCTTCTGGAAATCTGGGGGTGCCTTTTAAGAGACCTATCTATGGGTCGTGTAATGTTTTACGGCCCGTGGAAGGATTCATCTGATGACTTTTTAACAATTTCCCACTTTCTGATCCTCGGGGTATGACTACCATCTATGACTCGTAGAGTATTGTACGGTTCATCTGCATGTTCGTAGATTCATCTTCAGAAAATCTCCCCTTCATTGAAATTTGCTACGAAACTAACTCTTTGGTCCATGGAAACTTCCACGACTCATAAAAGGTGTTGTAAAACAACAAAAACTGCAACCTTTGCACACTTAGCCCAAAATCAAGCCAAACCCTATAATCCTGCAAAACAAACATAAAAATACATCAAACACACAAATATCACTCTGAGAACACACAAAATCCCAAGTTTTAAGCATCAAAAGTGTTGTTTTTTGATAGCACATCAGTCTCTCAAGTCATACTGTGTGTTTATGTAACAAATTGGCTCTGAATAATGCAAATCTAGGGAAGCACTGGCTTAAGCCTAGGCTAAGGCCCATAGAAAGCAAATGACCAAAGGTATCTCAAGTAGCCAGAACAATGATAATTGTCAAGCTGATAAGTATAACGAGCAATCAGACCAAAATAGTAGGCAACCCAACTGATAATCTAAAAAGTATCCCAATAACAACAGATAATCCAACTAAATTCCAAGGTATAGAATACATCTCACAAGTAGGATCACAATCCCATCGCCAAGTAACCAGAAGCCCAATATATCAAGATAATCACAACAGCAAAACCTTAGTGAATAGTCAGGAGTATAACAGATAATTAACATCCCAAAATATAGAACATTTTCCCACACCAGACAATCCAAACAAGTTTACAAGTGATGAAATAAACATACGTCTCCATAAAAGTATTGCAGGATCGTGTCTAGCCTTTACCGGGTGCATCACGGCCCAGACCACTCTACCATCAGCTATTACAACGAAACAACCATTACAGTGCTCACATGATACGCACGGACTCCACTAAAATACATAATCGTTACTTAGGGACTCCCAACAACAGGACATAATCATAATATAAGTAACAGGTACCAGAATCACACAGAAATAATATAGGTTTCAGTATTAGGAAGCCTAACAGGTCAAACCAGTAGTTAGACAGTCAATTATATTCGTTACCTCGATCATACTCCATCTCGCCTTTACAGTTCTAGTCAGATGTATTTACAACTTAATCCATACTAAAACCAACTAATTTAACAGATATAGTATTCACAGTATCCAGACAACAACCATAATTTCCAACTAGCATGTATAAACTTTACTTAGGAAGTTTCAATATGTATTTTAGCTTAGTCTAGAGGTATGGAATGCCTAGCGTACCTGGAAGACAAATCCATGTACTCCAAATCAGTCCATAGGAAGTTTACCCATCCTGATTGCCTCCAAATGGCACTCAACTGTCAAAAATGAACCATAACATAAATATAGTTGTTTTGATTGTAATATCTTAAGAAATGGGGAAAGATAGGCCAATTGCAACTAAAATGGAGAAAAATGGAACCCATGCCTGAAATACCAGCCCTCATAAAACGACCTCTAAGTCACCTTGATTTTATAGCTAGAAATTGAGCTCAAAGTAAGGCTCAGAAAAATAAGAAACAACCCAAAAATCGAGTGACATTTCTTATCGAAAAAATATTTATTTACAGCAGCTTCTTGGCAAAATTCCTCAAAAAATACGGTCAAATCAACTGAATCCAGACATACCATGACGTAAACATCAAAAATACTATAGTCTAAACCTAAATTTCATGCAACTCTGATAAGAAATGACCGAGATATCATAACTCAAAGTTTCCAACACTTTATAATGTTATAGACCAAAAAAATAGTAAATATTACCTCGAACAGCATGCTAAAAGTAATTTTTGACACTTCCACGATGTCCCGCTTGAAAAAATACACAAGTTAGATCCTTGAATCACCCAAATCGAATAAAAATTGACCTCAAAATTGAGGTATGAAGTTGAGAGGAAACATATATATTTTCAATAGGAAAAGCCCTTTATATATCTATATATATAGTGGTGCCACGCAATGGCCATGTGGCGTCATCATAGCCAACCACATGGCGTATCATGGTGCAACCTTCCCATCCCTTTTTTTATGTTTCGGGCTCGTTCCGACTCTGATTTTCATAAATGAACTATATAACTATAATAATTTTGATATTTCAGATCCAATGGGGCAGACAAAATTCCCATTGGAGGTCCTTACAATCCAGTGTGGTTCCCACTTCCTTATATAAAACTTTTAATAAAAAGGATTGAGGGCGCCAAATCGCATCCAGAAGTCCTAGGTACCAAATGAAGGGTCGTTTTAGATAAATGTGACATTTCAGAGCTGACCGCGCTATCAAAATTCTCATCTGAGTACATTTCTTGAGGGTGTTAACTAAAGTTAACTATGGACCTATTCTGGTGGCTAATATTTACAAAATTAATATAACTACACCGAGCATGCTCCTAGCCTAATTTAGTTGTTCCAAAGCTGATGGAACCATTGGAATTTTGCTCCGAGGCCATTTACTAGGACTTTACCTAAAAATTTATTTTACAGTTATAATCATCTGTTTAACTCGAAAAGTTGCATAAACCTCAACCAATTAGCCCAATAACCAAACTAACAAAACGTCCAAAATGGCCCGAGGACACTATGCAAAGGCTCACATTGATAAGATATTTATGGAAACACCAAAATAACCTGGAGGGTCATTACAACATCCCCCACTAAAACAACTTTCATCCATGAAAGTAAGGATAAAGGTATACCTAAAGACTCAAATAAGTTAGGGTACTGCCCCCGCATTTCTAGCTCTAACTCAAAGGTAGCCTCCTCCTCAATTGGTCGATGACACCCTTAAACTTTAACCAGTATAGTCCTAGAGCGCAATTGCCTGACATCTCTAGCTAGGTAATTACCGAATCCTTCACAAGAAGGTCATCTAACTCAACTAAATCATACTGAAGCACATATGACTCATATGGAATATAACGGTGCAATATTGATACACGAAAGACGAGGTGTATAGCAGAATACACTAGAGGCAAAGCTAACTCATATGCCACAGACCTAACTTACCTTAGAATCTCAAATGGACCAATATATCAAGGGCTAAGCTTACTCCGTAGGCTAAAACATATTAACCTTTTTTAAGGGCGATACTCTAAAAATACTCTGTCAGCAACCTCATAACACATCGAGACTCCAACCCAAAACACAAAGGAACTTTAACCTCGAGTACATTGGGACTTCAACCCTGAACTCACGGTAGGTAGTGAATACAACAGTCATAGGCATGCTTAGTGAGTCAAACAACGGTTTTGTCAATCCCACTAATCAGAAGTATAACAACCTGTTTGTATGTAATAGATAATCAGTACAGCATTCTCCACAGGATCCTCAAAAGGTCAATCACTCATCCCATCAGCTCAATCAACTCTAATGTAATAGGAAAGAAATAGGCTAGGTATATGTGTCTTCAACTCACCAGCAGTTATTTGAACAATCACTATTATCCACAATTATTACCATATTCCATATATGTGGACTTTTACTCTGTTTCCTATCCCCTTATGCAAGTGATCCCCATAGATTAACCACAGGAGGGGTCACAGGCTAATCAATATTAAAATAGTTGCAGATAATAGCTAATGTAATCATATTTACACAGAGGGACTTTATCCTTTTTCCCTTATTTGTCAGTCAGTAAATCCTAACCACAGTAGCAAATCATAAGTGTAGTAAATAATCAAAGTACCATCCCAATATAGCAGATTATTAATGTAATAGTTATCAGTAGCTTCAACATGGCAATGAATATTCAGGATTGTGACAGGTAATTAACATACTAATCATCAGTATTCTCAATAAAAGATAGATATTCAAAAATGTCGCAGATACTCAATAAACTAATTAATAGTAGACTCCTTATACATTTCTCCGCATACAGGTATATACCACATTCCTAGTCATAGTCCTCAGCAGATATCATCATTTTGTCCCAGTGAAGTACCACAAGCAAGGAAGGTAAGCAATACCTACCGACCCCAAAATCAAATAACCAGAATTACAACAAATTGATGTTATACGGCTCATACCTAGACTTAAGATTTTAACACAGTAAATACAACCTTAAAGGAACAAGACCCAGCAATTCTAGCATCTAATAGCTCAATCACAGCAATTTAGTACTTAACAGATCAAATCCTAACAAGTAGGGCCCTCAATAAGTACACCATAACAAATGCAACTGGTACACACAAGTTATTAGATCTATAAACGCAGCAAGGACACTAGTTATCCCAAAAGACCTAACCAGAAACTCATAATGGATATAATTGGTCCGGAATGTAGTTTTTAGAATATCCTCCACCCTGATCCTCAACTGAAGGTAACCTAATCTCACATCTATCTTCACAAACACTAACGCCTTTTGCAACTGCTCAAGTAGATTATCAACAAGAGGCAGAGGATAACGATTTTTACCGTCACCCTATTCAGTTGCCTATAATCAATGTATATCTGGAGAGTCTTATCTTTCTTTTTCAACAGAGAAAAGGCTCTCCAGGAAGAAACACTTGACCGAATAAAATCCAGGTCCTACAGGCTCTGAAGCTGAGTATTGAGCTCCTCAAGCTCTACAAGAGCCATCCAGTATGGGGGAATGGGTATGGGCTTAGTGCCCAGTTCAACCTTTACCGGAAAATCAATCCCCTTCTGATGGCAACCCCGGCAAATCAGCAAGAACATATCTGGAAACTCATAGACTATTGAACTGACTCTATAGTAAGAGTCTCCACTGTCACATCTCATACATGGGCTAAGTAGGCCAAACAACCGTTCGATATCAACCTCTAAGTCTGGATGTAAGAAATAATACTAGTCGGTGCACGATTAACAGACCCCTATCACACTACTATGGACATATCAAGTATAGCCAAGTTAACAACCCTAATGTAACAATCTATTACGGTCTAATGAGGAGCTAACCAATCCATACCCAGGATAATATCAAAATCAAGACTATCCAGCAACATTAAGTCTGCCCGAGTATCACAGCCCTGAAGAGTCGTCACACATGACCTGCATATTTTATCTACCATTAATGAATCCTCTACTAAAGTCAATACGAGAATCTGACACGAAAGAGGCTCAGGACTCACACCTAAGCGAGAAGCAAAATAAATAGATACATATGAAAATGTAGAACCCAGATCAAATAAAGCTGAAGTTGGTCGCTTGCATAAAGTAATAATACCTGTAACAGCCTCATCTGAAGCCTTAACTTCTAACGGGGATGGAGCTGCATAGAAATGGCCTTGACGACCTCCACCCCAGGAGCCCCTAAAGATGCTTGATACGATCGATTGGACTGACCCTATTGAAATCTCCTCGATGGTCTGTCACTCTATCCCCTGAACCCAAATTAGAATCCACTAAAACCTCCCTCATATTGAATCACTGTCATTGAACCCCCCTCAAAACAAGTAAACTGGTCACGAAGCCTGTAACTAAGGCTCCTGGGAACAAATTTGATCATAAATACCTCAAAAAACTCAGTCTAAGTAGCAGGCAGTGCATCTAGCCCGGTATCCCTAAAAGTCCACTACCATTGCCTGGTTGGCCCATCCAACTAGTAGGCTATAAACTCTACACCTCTGGACTCCAATCTCAATGCCTGCAACCTCTCGATATAAGTTGTCAAAAAATCATGGGCATCCTCTCCAGCCACAAAAATGGCTAGGGGTTGTAGGAAAACTGGTTCCTCTGGCGGTGGGGGAGCTGGGGCATCCTATCGTTGCTCAATAGGATCTGGGGCTACTCCCTATCAGAGACTGACAGAATATCCCTGCCTCTACTTGGAGTCTCGCCCTCGCATGACATATCTGCGGGAGAACGAAACAATCAGATTTTGAGAAGTTGATGGACAATTGACAATACTGCACGAATAGAATCAATAACAGGGAGTTTCCTAAGCATCTCATAGCCTCCTGAAGATAAGTCATAGATGTCTCCGTACCCATCCACAAGACTCTACTAGACGGTAGATCTATACAAATGAGACCAGTGGGCACAATGCTCTGATACGAACTTGTCATGATCCAACCTTTTAGGTCATGATGGCACCCATTAGATCCCACCTACTGGCAAGAGAACGCCAAACCCCCTGTACTTGTCCTAATAGCTAAGCATAATGATAGCTAAGGACATATAAATAAGCTAATAACAACCTTCTCGAGGACCTAGAAGTCACTTGTACAGAGCTACTATAGACTCAAAATAAAAAATATCTAGGTATACATCACCAGAATAGCATCTTACACATACGAAACAAAACCAAATACATACAAGGCCAGTATCTGAACATAAAAGACGGCCCAATGAACAAAAGGAGACTGTAGAATATCCTAAATATGGCTCGATGCTCACCAAAAATCTCTTGTAGTGGCTACAATTCTCCTAGATCAACGACCATGTCTCATACCTGGACTAGCACCACGAGAAGATGAAGAAAAGTAGGGGTAAGTACCGATGAAAGGCACCTAGTAGGCATCATCGATCGACTGAGTGAAATATAGTAAATACAGTAAGAACAAATGTAATGAAATGTTGCGGTGCTAGGTCACTGAACCCGTGTCAAATGATAGGAATGTCTATAGAACCACGGAACCTAGCTGAATGAAACCAAGCAACGTGCAATGATACCCACTGGTAAAACCCAAAGGTCAAGTGTCAACTATGTCGGTGGCACTAGGAGAACCCAATTGAATAGAACAAAGGGAACCCAACTGAGCAAAACTAGAAAAACCCAACTAAGCAGAATCAAGAAGGACCCAAGACAGTGGAACCATAAGCTAACTGAAGCATTACAAAGGTTGGAGTTCAAACAAAGCCAATATGATTATTCCTTGTTTATAAGAAAAACTTTTGAAGGAACTACAATCATTTTAGTGTATGTTGATGATTTACTGGTAACAGGAAGTTGTTTGAAGCTAATAGAAGAAACAAAAAGATCTCTACAACAAGTGTTTAAAATGAAGGATTTAGGTGAATTGAAGTATTTTCTTGGAATTGAATTTGCAAGATCAAGAACTGGATTAGTTATGCGTCAGAGAAAGTATGCATTGGAACTTATTTCTGAAGTTGGACTATCAGGTGCCAAACCAACTGGAACTCCTATTGATGTTAATGTCAAGTTGACAACTAAACAATATGATGATCAAACCAGTCAAAATCAGGAGGATCAACTTGTAGATCAAGGAGCATATCAAAAACTTGTTGGAAAGTTGTTATATCTGAATATGACCAGACCTGATATTTCATACAGTATTCAGACCTTAAGTCAATTCATGCAACAACCCAAAAGGTCACATATGGAGGCTGCCCTGAGAATTGTTAAATATATTAAAGGTCATCCAGGACAAGGTATTCTCTTGTCTAGCAGTCCAAACAACAATGTGATTGCATACTGTGATGCAGATTGGGCAGCCTGTCCACTTACAAGGAAGTCAGTAACAGGTTATGTTATTAAATTTGGTGAATCTGTCATCTCCTGGAAAGCTAAGAAACATACTACTGTTTCAAGAAGCTCAGCAGAGGCTGAGTATAGGAGCTTAGTCTCAACTGTAGCTGAATTAGTATGGCTTTTAGGAATGCTTAAGGATCTAGATGCAGATGTAAATCTGCCAGTTAACATATAAAGTAATAGCAAAGCGGCCATCCAATTAACTGCCAATCCTGTATATCATGAGAGGACCAAGCATACTGAAATTGATTGTCATTTCATCAGGGAAAAACTTCAACAGCAACTGATCTCCATCAGATACATTCCCACTAAAGAACAACCTGCTGACCTTCTAACTAAAAGTTTGAGCAGAGTACAGCATGAGATGTTGTTCTCCAAGCTAGGAATTGTAAACATATTATTCATCCTAGTTTGAGGGGGAGTGTTGAGATGTAGAGCTCAATAAATAAGTGTTAGTTATCTTGCAGAGATGATCTCTCTTAACCAGCAACTAATCTGGTTCTGTTAGGAGTTAGTTACAAAGTTAGGTAGTTAGTTACTAGGACTAGTTTCTGTTAGTAGATAAGCATATATATACACTGATCTAAGCTGCCTTTAAAGCTATGATAATACAAGAAGATCAATGATATAACTCTTCATCT
>JBCEWC010016710.1:0-12949 GCA_038996855.1 Solanum aculeatissimum
TCTACCTCTACTCCTTCGTGTAACTCCTAAATCCAACCTCTCGCACCTCCTAACAGGAGCATCAGTGCTTCTTCTCTACACGTGTCCAAATCATCGTTGTCTCGCTTCCCTCATCTTATCCTCCACAGGGGCCACTTCTTGCTTCTCCCGAATGGTCTCATTCTTAATCTTATCATTCCTAGTATAACCACACATCTATCACAACATTCTTATCTCTGCAACTTGCATTCTCTGAACATGTGATTTTTTTTATTAGCCAACACTCCACCCCATACAGCAAAGACAGTCTAACCACCGTTCTGTAAAACTTACCTTTGAGTTTAGGTGGTATTTTCTTATATATAATACTTCAGAGACAAGCCTTCATTTAGTCCATGCTGCCCCAATACGATGTGTGACATCATCTTTGATATCGTCAGTACTCTGGATGACGGACCCAAGATATTTAAAGTTTTCTCTCTTGGGAATAAGTTGAGTGGCCAGCCTCACATCAATGTCTGCTTCATCCCTCACAACACTGAATTTACACTCGAAGTATTCTGTTTTGGTCCTACTCAGTTTGAATCCTTTAGATTTCAAAGTGTGTCTCCAAACCTCTAATTTATCATTTACTTTAGTCCAAGTCTCAGCAATCAGTACTATATCATCTGTAAATAGCATGCACCACGGAACATCCTCTTGAATAGACCGAGTTAGCTCATCCATCACCAAGGTAAACAGATAAGGGCTCAACCCCAATTCTTGATGAAGTCCTATCTCAACAGAAAAATACTCTGAATCTCCTGCCAATGTTCTTACTCGAGTTTTGGCTCCGTCGTACATGTCCTTTATTGCACTAATATATATCATTGGAACACCTTTCACCTCTAGACATCTCCATAGGACATCCCTCGGAACTTTATCATAAGCCTTCTCGAGATCAATGAACACCATATGGAGGTCCTTCTTTATTTCCCTATATTTCTCCACTAATATCCAAACAAGATGAATTGCTTCAGTAGTCGATCTCCCCGGCATGAATTCAAACTGATTCTCAAAAATAGACATTTTTTTCTCACTCTCATCTCAACCACTCTTTCCCAGACCTTCATTGTGTGGCTTAACAACTTGATATCCCTGTAATTGTTACAGTTTTGAATATGACCCTTGTTCTTGTACAATGGAACCATTGTACTCTTCCTCCATTCATCAGGCATCTTGGCAGTCTTCATAATAGCATTGAACAGTCTAGTTAACCACTCTATGTCATCCTTGACCATGTTCTTCCAAAAATCTATCGGAATTCCATCGGGTTTGATTGCCCTCCCTCTCTTCATCTTACCAATAGCACATCTAACCTCTTCAACTTTGAACCGCCTACAATAATCAAAATCTCGATGACTTTCGGAGTGAGCCAACTTACCCAACTCAATATCTCCACCTTCTTTTTTGTTTAAGAGTTTATGAAAGTAAACTTGCCACCTTAGCCTAATAGAATTCTCATCCACCAACACCTTAACCTCCTCATCCTTGATGCACTTCACTTGGTCCAAGTCGCGGGCTTTTCTTTCCCTTCCCTTAACGAGTCTATATAATCTCTTTTCTCCACCTTTATCACTTAGCTCCTCATATAGGCGCTCGAATGATACTATTTTAGCATTCATCACCACCATCTTTGCTTTTGTCTTAGCTCTCTTATAGATATCCTTAAGCCTTCATTTTTCATCTTCATCCCTACACTCCAATCACTTTATATAAGCAATCTTCTTAACTTTCACTTTTCCTTGGACTTCGTCATTCCACCACCAATCACCCTGATGTCCACCAAAGGTCCCTCTCAAAATTCCTAGTACCGGTAGCTATTTTTATAATGCAACCAATAGTATTGTCCCACATATTGTTCACACTTCCTCCACTACTCCAAGCCTTTAAATTACTCAACTTTTCTTCCATCTCTCGTGAAAGGGAAGGAGTCAGGCCTCCCCATCTAGTCCTCGGTTGGGCATTAATAACCTTCCTCTTCTTTTCTCTCTTAATCTCTAAATCCATCACTAGAAGTCTATGTTTAATAGAAATATTTTCACTCAGAATAACCTTGCTATTCTTACAAAGACTTCTATCGCCCTTCCGGAGAAGTTAGTAATCAATCTGAGTCTTAGCTACCGTACTACGAAAGGTAATCAAGTGATTTTCCCTCTTCGGGAAATATGAGTTAGCAATAACTAACTCAAAGGCTTTGGCAAAATCCAAGAGAGACGTCCCACCTCCATTTCTTTCTCCAAAACCAAAGCCTCTATGGACATCTTCAAACCCGCTACTGGTTGTCCCAATATGCCTATTAAAGTCTCCCCCAATAAAGAGTTTTTTTTTTGCCTCTGGTATGCCTCTCACAATCTCATCCAAATCTTTCCAAAAGATCCTTTTGACTTCCTTATCTAGGCCCACTTGAGGCGCATAGACACTAATTACATTCACTACATGCCTACCAACCACAAGTTTAATAGACATCAACCTATCATTAAACCTCCTAACATCCACCACATACTCCCTAAGGTCCTCGTCTACTAGTATACCTACACCATTTCTATCCCTAGAACCGCCCGTGTACCATAACTTGAACCCATCTACATCCCGAGCTTTGGTCCCTACCCATCTAGTCTCTTGAACACACGCTATATTAATATGTCTCCTCTTAAGACACTTCACTAACTTTATGAATTTTCCTGTAAGTGATCCTATATTTCATGACCCTACCCTTAACTTAGATAGGCTCGTGCCCCTCTTATCACCCCTATCCCTTACTTCTGACCCCAACCGACGACATGACCATAATCTACCATTAGATCCTGACGCCACTAAACTAAGAAATAATAAATCACTAGGCTACAAAGATCAATAAGATACAAATCAATAAACAAATATAATAAATGGTAAATATAGAAATATATGATAAATGTAGGAATATATGATACAAGTCAACACAACAAACAATAAACAACAATACACACAACAACTTGTACAATACAAAACAGTAAATATAAACAATACTTAACAGTAATCAAACTACTAACTACAAATCTCAAGACGAATAAACGAGATAATAAAATATAAAAATCTATGGTAAAAGTCAACAAATATGGAATATAGGCTCACAAGATAGAATAAATGGTAAATATAAAAATATAGAAATATATGATAAATCTAGAAATATATGGAAAGGGTAACACAACAAACAAGAATCCACAACACAATACGTAAACCCAAGAAATATAAGGTACAAAATAGAAGGGTACAATTGATTAAATAGTAGATAGAAAGATATCACCTGGAAATTGATTCTTGAATGTTCAAAAGAGCTCTCTTTTCAAGTTAACAGCTCTAACCCTCAAAATGATGGAAATTCTTTAATTTTTTGAAGGATCCAACGAACTTTGCTGACTGATTCCTCTGCTTTGTGTAACTTTTCTCCAGAAATTATGAATTGAACGATAGGTGTTCTTCAACGAGAAAAAAAGAAAGTTGCAAAAATCTTTAATTCTAGATCCTCCTATAATGTAGATATTTAGGAGAAGCGTGTGAACTGGATAATCAAGAACTCTAAAGGCAAGTCTCAATTTATCCAAGCGGTGTAGAAAGCGGCGAAAATGATAAAGTTTTGTTTCTGGTGTCTCCTTCTGCATTTGAAAATGGAGGTCTGGAATGTGATGTTTCTAACTCCGATGAAACGATGACACTTCTGTTCAAATTGTGCACTGAACACAACATCAAGATTTTGCAGGAGTATGAAAAAAGAAGAAATGTTTTAAAAAAGAAGCTTAAGAAAATGTGGTAACTGGTATCTCGTCTGTAACTGCTCCTCAATGACCGGAAGATACATTCAAAAATAAATATGAATACAAATTTGAATTGGAAGATATATTAAACACAAATACAAATTTTGAAAAAGATATCTAGTTTATAATATGATACAAAAGTTTATAATGGGAGAGAGAAAATATTTTATTTTTTATATTAATTTTTTTAAATATAAATGGTATGAAATAATGTGGATCTGGTTAAGAAGAGAGAGAGAGAGGGAGAAAAGTTTTTATTATTAATATTAAATATTTTTAAACAGAAGATTATAAATAAGTTAAGAAAAAAAGGAAATATTATTAAGATATTTTTTATTTGACATTTAATTATAATATAGTTATAATTAATAATTTTTTAAAAGAATAACTACTTTTAACAAAGAAATTGAAAATCTTGACTATTTACCTAATTTTTCTTAACATATTTGAGCTTTATAGTCTGTTTAATTTTGGTGATGGACTTCTAATAAGAGATCACGTGGCATAAATAATTTTACAAAATTTGGTATATTTTTTGTTAAAAAATAATGATATGAATAAAAAAAAATTATAATAATAATAACATAAATAAATTATTTCTAAATATTCCATACCATTTTTGAGTCTTTTCTATCTATATGAATAAATTGTAAACGCGAATTAGAGGCAAAATATCAGAGTAGTGATACATACTTGTGCAACTTGTATGCAAATCTAGAGAACTGTCTTTTTTGGAGAAAATTCCACACACAGGACCATCAACTTTATTTTATTTCTTTGATGTTGAAATGGAAATGGTCTTATAAACAGACTACCACAAAAATTATGCACTCCAAATTATCTCTCAGGAAAAAAAAAAATCAAAAGAAGGGATCTGTGTCTATCTACCAAAGTGATTTTCAGCGTCACTCACTATGAGGTTTTTTTCAAAAAATAAAAATAAAAAATTTAATTTAAATTTTTAATTTAAAATTCACTTAATTGTGAGATTTTTTTCATAGATTGTCATTCAACTTGAATTTTTAATTCAAAAGTCACTCAATTATGTGCTCTTTTTAAGAAAAATTACTCACCTATAAATAGTGTACTTACAAAGTCATTCAATCATTTTAATTAATTTTTTAAAATAAAATTTATTGACATGAAATTTTTATCTAAAAATAAAATTAAAAAATATATCATTCAAGTCATTAAATGATTTTAATGCTCATGTTCTGTAATCACCTGTTCTGTAAGAGAGATATCAAAGATGCACTGCTCAAAAAATCAATGGAAAAAAATATGAACTTCTCACTAAATAACAAATGTAATGGAAGAAAAGAATTGGGGATCAATGAGTATACTATTTTTTTTAAAAACAAAATAGTATTTCCATAAAATTTGATAAAATAATTAAAATAAATATCATATTATTTTTTAAAAGATTAGTTCAAAAAAATTAATATTCAGCAAAATTTAATAAAATTATTAAAATGAATATCTTATTACTTTTTAAAAATATTAATTTAAATAAATATGTATTTCAACAAAATTTACTAAAAAATTATTTAAGTTGGTTGACTGGCTTTCTAAATGAAATATTAATAGTTGAGTGACTTTATACGTAAAATATTCTTAGTTCAATAATTTTGAGGTTATAAAAGAAAGTTGAGTGATTTTCTGTCAGAGTAATCCTTAGTTGAGTGACTTTGAGATATAAAAAAAAGTTGAGAGACTTTTTGTATGAAAAACCTTTAGTTAATTGACTTTTTGTGAGATGAATCCTTAGTTGAGTGACTTTTAGATCGTAAAAAAAAGTTGAGTGACTTTCTGCGGGAAAAAAAAACTATTAATAGATAGACCATCTGAAATATTAAATAAAAAAATTTATAAAAATATTTTGATCCAAAGGGTCTTTTGGAGCCTGAAAATTTTTTGCAAAGATATTTTGTTGTAAAGGTGGGGGTGGGGGAAAAAAGAAAAATCACTTAGGTGAGTCAGGTAAAACGTTAGTGGGTTAGATTTTAATTAATTTTAGCTGATTTAATTTTAATGATGTGGACCTCTAATAAGCAACGATGTAAAAAAAAATGATTTTACAAAATTATCAAATTCACCCATTAAAAAATATTGATATGAATTGATTTTTTCTATAAATGATAATGGCACGGTTAAATCCAACTATCAATATATAATAGTATTATCATAATAGAGACAAATCTTTTTCAAAGTGTGATAATACATTTGAAATTTTCTATAAATGATAATGGCACGGTTAAATCCAACTATTAATATATAATAGTATTATCATAATAGAGACAAATCTTTTTCAAAGTGTGATAATACATTTGAAATTTTGAGCCGATTTAATTTGATGATGTTGACCTCTAATAAAAAATAATATGAAATAAATAATTTTGCAAAATCGAATATGTTTTTCTTTAAAAATTAATGACACGAATAAGTCTATTTTATAACGAAAACTTTAAATAGATAACATAAATAAACTATTTTGAATAGTTTTATGATATATTTAAGTTTTTTTTCTGTAAATAAATTGTGATCTCCAATTGGGGAAAAAATATCAGAGTAGTGATACATACATCTGCAACTTGTATACAAAAAATCTAGAGAATTGTCTTTTTTGTAGAACTTGTGATAAATAGTTCAGCAACGATCCATTTCCTTATATTTATTTGAAATGGGAGAATTGTCTTTTTTGTATAACTTTTGATAAATACTTCAGCAACCATCAATTTCCTTTTATTTATTTGAATGGAAATTGTCTTATAAACAGAATACCACAAAATATTATGCCCACCAAATAATCTTTCAGGGTAAAAAATCAAAAGAAGGAATAGGTATCTATCTACCAAAAATAGGAAATCAACTTTAATTTGTACCAAACGAAAGTGAACAGTTGTTGTCAGATTAAATCTTCAGCGTTGCTAGGTCTTCCCCCTTTTTCTCCGAAAAGATTTGTATTCCTTCCATGGTAAGAAGAGGTTGAACGAAGCAAATTGATGGATGGACGGAATCAAATAGGAAAAAAAGACTAGGCAAATATTGAAACTAGCTAGCTAGTGACGGTATTATTGAAGGATTCTACAGTATAACAATCTAGAACCATAAAATTTATTTCAGTCCTCTTGTACTCAAGTACCACTAGTTTATACACAAAAGTCATCTTGATCTACAATACAAAATGAAAGCACGGGAAAATAAGCAATAACATATGCGATAAAATCCTATAAGCAAGGTTTGACAAGGATATAATGTATACAAATCTGACCAATAAATAACACTTGAGTATAGTAGCTAGCTAGTGATGTAGAGGGAATAGACGCAGATTTTGGTTTATGAAAGGACTAATTAATTAAATGCACGATCCAACATACATACGCCTTTGATCCTCATAAAAGCATTCTGATTATGGATTTGGCCACGACAGAGAGTTCCATTATAGCTCTGTTTAACTCTGTAAGTGGTGAATTCTGTTTAAAACCAAATTCACAAATTTCAGCCTCCACTGCTGTGTCCTCCATCCCCATCTCTGCGAACTTAGGGACCCCTTTCTTTAATCCATCTATTGCTTCAGGCACATCCGCTTTCACAACTGCATAATAATTCATTGCACATTCACTAAGAGGAACTCTCCATTCCGGGTTACTTTTCTCAAGTTCTTTTATACTCTCCATTATTTCTACCGTCTTCTTCCTAACCGCCTCCACCATGATCAGGCCAAGAACAGAGATATCTGAACCGTTTGAGCTACGTGGGTCGGATTGGAGAGTGAAGAAACAGAGTTGGTAATTTGGCGTATTCTTACATGTGTTGTGAATGAGGGAGTTGTCATCTTTGTTGGTGATCATGGAGATTAACATCATTAGGGGGAAAATAATCTTCATTCTTTCTTCAAGAGAATAGAATAATTGGAGATTTCAACAAAGGAAGATGATTGATAATTTTGCAGGTCACTTTCTTCACGACTAAAAAATATCAGGCCGCCTACAAATGACACCAGGTAGCATACTCTTATTTATAACACTAGACTAGATGATATTAAGCCCCTCCTTTGTACGGTCACAATTTCAGTTCAATAGTTGTGGGGTCGTTCTACATCAATAAAACTAAAATTATAAGCATTTTGCCTCGGCATATACCACTTCCTAGATTTTCAATTTCAAATTATATTTTGTAATCCTTTTTAATTTTATACTCTTAAATTTTGAACCATAGAAACAGTTGAGATATTTTGTTTTCTCCTCTTTGATCCCTTTTTCTCGAATGTTCGTTTGTTTTTAGGGTGTTTTAGGTATGAAGGACAATTGTTTTTCAATTTTTTGATCTAAATATTTTAAAAAATATTTTTTAAATTAATTTATTATTTTAAAATTTAATGAAAATAATTTTTTTTTCAAAAATAAAAAAAAATATATTTCAAAACTTTCTTCCAATCACAAAATTACAATTTTTTTCTTACCCCGAACTCCCTACTCTCATCCCTCTCTAAAAAATAAAAAATTAAATTTTTAAAATTTATTTTTGAAAAATATTTTACATTTTAAAATTTTTATTTTGTTTATCTCATTCCTACCCAACCACCTACCATCCCCTCCCCCTCAAAAAAATAAAATAAATTAAAATACTTATTTTTAAAAAAAATTATTTCAAATTTCAAAATTTATTTTTTTTCTACCCCTGCCTCTACTTCAACCCCCTTACACGCACCCCCAGCCCCCAAACCCTTAAAAAAACAATTAAGAATTATTTTTACAAAATATTTGAAATTTTTATTTTTTTACCCCACCCTCTACCCCGACCCTCCTATTAGCCCCATCTTCACCTACTCCACCGCAAAAAACATTTAAAATTTTATTTTTTGAAAAATATTTCAAATTTTTTAAATTTGAACTTTTACCTCACCCTACTCCGACTCCCTACCAACTCACACCCTCCTAAAAATGATTATTTTTAAACAAAAAATTTGATTTGAAAGTTATGTCTAGAGTCGGGTCTGATCGGGTTCTGGTTCGAAATAAAGTCAGGATCAAGTCTAGATTTGAAAGTCAAATTTTGAATCAAAAGTCGAGTTGGGTTCGAGTTGAAAATTGGGTTTTGCATCGAGTGTCGGGTCTTAATTTGGAAGTCAGGCATCGATTAAAGTGTTATGATTGTATCCCAAATTAGTCAATCACATCTAGGTTTGAATGTCGGGATTAGGTCCTGGGTCAAATCTTAGAATTGAATTTTGGATTGATTATCGGGGCCAGTTTTCAATTTGAGTGTTGAGGTCAAGTCCTGAATCCATTACTAAGGCTGATTTTTCTGTCAGAAATTAAAATATTTTCTAAAAACTATTTTTTACTCTCTAGCAAAAAATAAATGATATTTTCTAAAAGATATTGATATTCATCAACCAAACAATAAAAATACTTTTAAAAAAATATTTTTAACTCACTAACCAAACATGAAAAAATAAGTTAGGAACCAACTTATTTTTCAAGAAAATATTTTCTAGGAAAACATTTTTCTTCTTACCAAACAAACCCTTAATCGTTGTTGCTTTCCCTTTTGCTCTTCGAATACGTTTTACTCTTGTTTTTGATAGTTCACTTTTGCCATTCTCCTATTCTTTTTAACTTTTCTGTCTTGTTTCTTGATACTTCCATTTAACAACCTAACATAAAGTTGAATTAAAAAAATATTTTTTTGACTTTAAAACTTGTTGTAATGATTTATGAGTTATTGGATATAAATTCATAAAATAATTTAGAATTATGTTAAATTGAAGATACATTAGTCCAAATAAATATTGTAAATTTATATAATTAGATTTATTATTTGAATTTAATAAATTTGAATTTAATGAAAGTTCAATTTCATTGGACTAGTCTATTGATTTGACATACAAATAATGAGCCCACTTTGCTAAGCCTAATGTCGTCATATCCTAAAACTCCGATTTGGTGCCATGTGTCAAATGACATGGTATGTCAAGTCAAACAAAAAAGTCAATAAGATAATTTCATGTGTTAAAATAACATGACTTATCAGTCCCAGTCAAAGACCAATAAATATGTGCCACGTGGGTACAAGTGCCCAATCCGACTAATCAAATATTGTCATGTCAATTAAATATGATTGGTAGAAGAAAATCTATACTTATCACTCTTTATTCTCCATGTCACTTAAATATGATTGACCGAAGAAAAACCAATCATCTAACACCCCCCAAAATATCCTAACTTAGGAATCCTATTTCTAAAGAAAACTTGATTCCACAAATGCTATCCACGATCCATAGAGTCATATACATACCATAGATGAAATTTCGTGGAATCAATATCTTGCAGTGATAAATCCCAGTCATTTCTACTAGTTGGATCTACAACTCTTAAAAGATTATATGGATTGTAGAAGGTCTCGTAGCTCCCAAGTCTTTAGACCCCAATCTTAGTACTTTTTCCACGGATGAATAAGAAGGGTTGTATAACATTCTACAACCCATAGATGCCTTCCATAGTTCCAAAGTTTTGCAACCCCCAAGATAAGTCAGTGATCTTTTCACGAGTTGAGTCTACGATCCATAGTTTGATCCACGACTCGTAGAAAGCTTGCATGATTTCCAAGAGAAAATCAAGTCTCAGGGCTTTTTCTACAACATGTAGGATGGTCTGTGAAAGGGTTCACGATCCATAGAAAGTCGACCATTGACTCAGGACTTCAAAGTCCCAAGTTTTACAAAAAGATCTTCTATGACCCATAAAAATTTCAATGATTCATAGATAGACCTGTTTGGACCCGTAAACAACCTTGAGACAGTTTTAATTAGGGATAGTTTGGTCTTTATCCACTTTTTCTAAATCAAAATCTTGACATTTTAGGACTAAATAAGCCCTTTATTAGTACCATAAGTGCCTTATCACCAGAACACTCTTGCCCCTAGTTCTAGCTCTTAAGAACCATCATTTACTACTCGAGTTAGAGACTTATTCTATCACCTCTCAAAATGCCTTCCAATGACCTTATGAAAGATGTTTTGCAGAACATATCATTCGTACTCTTTTTGGTAAATTCGAGGCCGAATTCTAAATTAGGAGGCAAAATTATATGAAAAAATGGTCTCATTCAATTTTCAGGTCAACCACATCGAAAATAGTTTTTTTTGTAAAATTTTACATTTTCAGAAGCATCTGCAACCTCTCTGCGTCGGGAGAGGGTTCATTTCAGTATAAAAGTGAGCGGAACTCATTCTAGGATCAAAACAAGGAAAAATTAAATTTTGTGCAAAAATGAACTATGGTAAAACAACTTCGCGTCGCAAACTTGTTCCATGAAAATTCAAAAATTTTCTTTAAATTCCTGCACTAAATGAAAAAACATTAGATTTTTCTGTAAGCTTATTTAAGTGATTTTGGGCAATTTTTTGTACTAAAATCCATCCTATAAATTGCCTCTAGCCCCTAAATTAATTCTATTCTTTCACAATTCACACATTGCAAAAATTCTCTCTAAACCTACTCTCAAAGGCTTTCTTCTTCTCCAAGCAAAAACTCCATTGAAGATCAAGTCAAGCAAAATCCTCAGTTTTTTTAAGTTTTCAAAGGTAATCACTTAAGGTATGTGAGTTTTCATCCATAGAATCTTTTCTTCTATGGAGCTCCTTCTAAATTCTTAATTTTTACCTAAATTTAATTATGTGAATTTTATGGTCTTCTCTACTTCTACTAAATTTCTTCAATTATGATTTAGATTATATCCATTGATCAATTCAAATGTGAATTCATGATAGTTACATGAAATTTATGACTTTTCCATGAATCCTCTCAAAATTCATTTCGGGCTCATGATGTTATAATGCGTCTTATTCAATTCTCATCCAACTGCATGAATTATTGTTGAATTATGATCTATTTACTCAATTAAGCATGAATTATTATTATTAAATTGCATGATTTTACATGATTTTGGTTCAATAGACTACGAACCCATGCTATACCTAATTTCTTGTGACTAAGCTATAATTTCATAAATATGATTCTAAGTATGAAAGTATGATGATGATGATGATGATAAAGGTGATCTAAGAACCTAATATTTATTAAATGATGATAAGATGAGGATTATACCCACACTATATGCAGACTTATGTAGATGGATTATTCCTATGATATGATACATTTTCATGAGGTCATAATACCTATTTTATAAGCTATAAAAGTATGATTTTGATAAAGCATGAACTATGATGACTATGCATATGCATGATTATGTATTTTGTAGGATATGACTTAGCACGAAGAGAACCTTGGTAGATTTCATTCTCCCATAACTGCGTGCCATTATAGGTTTATGATCATATGATTATAAGGCTAGCTTATGAATCCATATAGCATCATGATGTGACAATCACCATGCTAGAATTGAGCCTAAAGGATGGGGGTGTTTGCACATACTTGTGATACTCACCGTGCTAGGATAAAGCCTATAGGGAGGGGTCTTTATGTACATGTGATTCACTTTATGGTAGGATGAAGCCTATAAAGAAAGGGTCGAGTCTACCTTGGAAAAGTAGACTCTTATTTTTCTTGGTGTAGAGGGAACATCAGGATTTTATGTAATAGTTTTCATGGTCTATTGTCGGTTATGGTCTTATTCTCACATGTGTATGTCTACTAGGCTATGAAATATTTTATGATACTTCTACCAATGATTTTAAAGGTTCATTAATCATGCATATCTTGTCCTTACTCTATTGACATGTTTATGAATATTAATATTATGTACGATGTTCATTGATGCATTGCATGCTTACTGTAACACCCCGCGTTTTATGTGTACTAGTACTATGTATACGGGACATGATATGGCTTGGTCAAATGAGCACCAATTTTTTTAGAAGTGATTAAATTTCAGATTGGAGGGCTATGTTTATGTCACGACCCGGATTGGGGGCCTAGATGTGACATGGCGAAGAAGAACCCGAAAGTCCTCGATCAAGCCATCATAGCATCATTACACTCATCATCGGTTCAGAAGCGCGAAAAATAAACACATAACACATAAATTATAGGGAATTGGGGACTTGGGATTCAAACTATGGGGACATTTGTTTTTCTATAAATGGGATAACATGAGTTCACATAGCACATAAC
>JBCEWC010016711.1:0-12947 GCA_038996855.1 Solanum aculeatissimum
AACCGATGATTTAATCCTCTGTGTATAAGCTAAAACTCTATACACTAAATCATCTACTATATAAGTAAATGGACACAAAAACGATTATATGATCTATTAAAAATTGAATAAATAATTATTCTATAATAAATATTATATCTAAACTCATGGTTAATATTATATATTACATGGTTAATAGTATATATCCCAACAAGAGTGACCCTAGATCCAATGACAATTAATTAATGTCGGTGAAAATTTTAGCACTCCTTAATGCACATATTAATTGCTGCTAAAAGTTGTTTCAGTTATAGCGCAAGATGAGCTAATTAGGTGCGAGCATATCAAATTATTTATACAAATTCCATTTTAAAAAAGTGAGAAAGTGGTTATAGTTTATGTAGATCTTAGGGAGTTAGCAATGTATATGTCTTATTTGCCTTCAAAAAGTTCTTTCATGTTTTAATATTTTTATTAAATAATGTTCATGAAATTATTGTCCCCAAATATTGATCACAAGGTGATGGCTTGCGAATAATATACATGAACGATAAGCTAAAGTGTCAATGTTATTTCCTCTTCATCAACAAAAATTATCGTTCTGAAAGTCCATTTGACTCTTAACATCCAATCAACGAAGTATTTTGATATCTTATTAATTAGTATACTGTGTTTTCTAGCTCCATTTTAGTCGTCATGTAGGTTGATTCATGATTATTTGTCATGTCCCGGGAGAGTACCCTAGACGTAGCCGACAATCAGAGACTATTTCTAGTCCCCAAGAAAACCACTTGGCCTCATCACATTCAATCAACATATTTAACCTATCAGCGGAAGACTATGATAATAAGAGGTGGGCAATCTCAATATATAAAGGTCAAGTCAAATTAATAAGACTAGTATGCAAGAAACTAGTCCAAAATAAATATTCAACTCAAAATATAACAAACTCTAGTCTATGAAGCCTTTATCAACTGTTCAATGGTGCCAATGACTGACCCATGTCTACCTCAAATCAAAATAGGCAAATCTAAATCTAACTCTAAAAAGTAGATGAAAATATAAATGAGTATCCTCCAGAAGTAGGGGAGGGCTCACCAACTTAACTGACTGCAATAGATCCTCAGCGGTGTGCTTGTTGATGATCTCTAGTACCTATAACTATATCATGAAATAATGCGGTCCAAATGATTGACAATATGTGAAATGTACGAGTATGTAAAATGGTTGAATGAAACATGTATCAAGGTAGAATATTATCAACTCAGATAACTCGAATCAAGAGATAAGGAACTCAATCAAGATGTCAAATATCTATCTAAAGAAAGAATAAAGAGTAGGCAATGACCCATCGGTATCAATCCAATTTAATCCAATCAGAGTACTATCAGTATAAAATCTATCTAGAAGTTTCCCTTATCCAATAATAATCACTTATGAGTCAGTGATCGTACAATAATCTCGTTGATGTTGCTACAACCATTCAATATCTTGCCAGGGTAAGAAACAGTTGATCCACAAGGGATCGGCATCACGATACCTTTATTATTTTAGGAACTTGTCATATCAAGAGGAAACATCTGACTTAATGGTCCAATCCTCACCTATGTTTGGTGACGTAGTTAATGAGTTCGAGTTAGACTTACTCTCACTCAATTTGATGCTTTATACTCCTCCCAATACTCAATGCTCATAAAATAATAAAATCCAATAAACAAAATAAGTGAGTCTCTTAATGGACTCTTTCAGCTTATCAGTTCTATCAAACAAATCTTTCAACAATTTGACCAATCAATCTGATCGACCCTTCAAGGGTGAATTAGACAATCACATAGGAGGACTTTTAATCTAGACCAATCTTTTAGAGTTAAATTACGAATACTCTTAGGACCCTTAAGTTCTATCAACTTATCATCACACTCACATCATAATCACAATCAACATTCTCAAATCAAGGCTTTAGACTATATCCCTAGGTTCATTCACGCAAACTTTTATGAAGTAATATGTAGGATTCGTGAAATAACTCATGTAAAAGTATTTACTCAGTAAATCAAGTTTATGATGATCATCAATATATGAAAATACATAGAATGTATATAATTTACAAGAAAATATTCATAGAAAACATGCATAAAGACCCAATACTTTCATCTATCTCAATTAAGGGGTACATGGAAGAACAATTCTATGTTTTAGGTTAGCCTTACATACATGGAAGAGAAAAATCTCTTGAAGAAACCCTTAGTTTGCACTTGAAGATGAAGAACTCAAGCTTCTTCTTTGGGAGAACTTTGAACGTAAGATGTTAATGTTTTCAAGCGTTTATGCGTTTATGAGATATTATTAGGTTATATGGTAGGCTTAGGGAAGTTAATTAGGGGTAAAAGGTCGAAAATAACCTTCTGGGAATGTCAAATAATCATCAAGATTGAAAAATGACCTTTTGATGAGTTTCGGCAGCCAAAATGGCGGTCTAGAGGCTCCATCACCGAACCATTCAGTGGTATATTGAATAGGGACTTTGGTTCGCCTTTTTTTAAAAGATTCTAAGCTTTCTCAGAGCGTTTTGCAGTCTAAATCGGTAGATTGCCAAAATTTACAAATTCGGCAGGCTTAAGTAAAATGGACATAACTTTTTTTCTTTGAGCTCCAATTAAAAAAATTTAGATGTGTTGGAAAGATAATTCAATTATATACAATTTGATAAATTGTGGGTCACCTAAATCATCATGTGTTGAGATATATGACTATTTGAAGTTGACCCTTCTATAAATTCACACTGAAACTTAGCTGATTGAAATGTTTTGAATTTGCCTTGACCTTGGGTGTTCCTATGACCTCAAACCACATCCATCACACTTAAAATACTTAGGAAAGCACCTTAACATACCATCACAACCTTGAAGTTATTAGACAACCCAATTTCATAGAATTTCATATTGAAACTAAATCGATAAGAAAGGTTTCATCTCAACTTTGTGTTAAAGAATTTTTGTGACTTTAATTCATCTCAAATCTATCATCCCATTATAAAATATATTTTAATACCTACATTCAAGATTAAAATCACTTAGTATGATTTCATACACATACGAGGGAAGTTCAGATCTTAACTTAGGAAATTTCAACGTGTTACAATATCTCCTCCTTGGGATCATTCATCCTCGAATGATGGGTAACTAGAGATGGACTCGAAGCATGAATAACAATCGAAACTCTATCATATCAATGAATCACAATAAATCAATCACCATCATACCTATAAACCAATCTGGATAGACACAAATCAAGCTCAGAATAGGAAAATTCATTCAAATCAAGAGTAGAAATATTACCTTAGACATTCTCAACATCATGCATGAATAAACGATAGAACTCAATAAATTTGAATCATTTAAACATCTCGAAAATTAGCTATTCAAACTCAAGAAGGAATTCATCAACTTTAATCAAGAATAGGACCATCGCAATATATAAGACTATATGAATAACTCTCAAGCTTTGCACCTCATCTCAACTATGCTCCTCTTCATGGCACTATACTCCATCAATTGAAGCTTATAGCTCCTATTCAAATCTATATCTAACCACATTCTTTTATTCCATTCAAGCCTGATTCTAAGCCTCAAAATGTTATTCCAAAAATTATCATATTCATACAAAGTTAATCCTCAAAACTCAAGCTCTATACCTCCATAGGGACTTTCATTCAAAGATCACCAGTCCTCTCCACTACTTCATTACTCTTACTCAAAACCCTTACTAAGAGATCATCAATAGTCTATCACCATTACTTGCATAATAACAACAAAACATTCAAGCCTATCAAACTAACCACTTCGACCATATCTAAGAATTGTCAAACCTACTTAACACCTCTACATCCATCATCACATGAATTCTTACCTATCTATTACATATCATAAGGCTCATCTCTCCCCTCTTCCCTATCTCTATCCCTATATGGAACAAGAACAACACCACTATTACAATAAGGATACATTCACTCCTCCCCGTCTACTCTTAGTCTACTATTATCAACATCACTATCCGGACCGAAAGGAACTCATCATCTCCCTTTTTTGGCGAAACCTAAAACTACTACCTTTCCAGGCAAGAATAAAAATGATTCAATATCTAAAACTTGAATATATGTTGTGGAAAACCTCTTAATGTAAATCTTCAACTAAGACTGTGATGGTTATATTATCATCTCCTTTTTCACAATACTCTTCAAAATTCAAGCTTAGGATTTGGTGCTAACATGTGCAATACACTTCTATCATATTATGCCAACTTACAACTACTAAGTAGGAATTGAGAATATAGGCCCACTAAAATCTTCTAGTGAACAATCAATTAACACATTCTCTCTTTACAACTCAAGTACCATTCATCCATTCACTGTACCCCCTTATCTAGCTAAGCTCATAACTTTATGAATCTCATAGGACTCTCCTTTTTAGAATCATAATCCTAGTTTAGATATATTACCCCATGAATACTCTTTTCCCCTTTTCAACATCTATACTTCACCCTCATTAATGCTATAACACATCAATATAAACCTCTTGCTAGTTTGAAGCATATTCTAACTCATCTTAGCAATAACTCTTTCTCATTACCTCACCATGAAAATCAAATGGTATTTACTACTCTTTCATCAAAATTTAAAGTAATTGACCCATCACCCCACTACTTATCTAATAAATGCATAACTTCAGTTACAATCCTCAATAACCCATCAATTCCACTATCTGGTCTCTTCTTTTCCACTGTTGTCCTTCTAGCGCAAGGATAACTCAATTCTAATAATAGTTTACAAGACATCATATCACACTCTCCCAAGTGGTAATCTTCTATCCATCGAGTGTGTCCCATAGGCTCAGGCCTCTCTACCCCAAACCATTGTCCTTATCCCAGATCATGAGGGCATCATTGGCTAGGAAATTTAAGTGTTGACGATATTTCTCGGGTTTTAAATGCATTTGGACAGTATGCTTTACAAATGTATGAGGTAGAAGAAAGTTTTCCTAAAGTTTAACTTTATAGCATGAATCAAAATAAGAAAAAAGTGTAACAATTTCTAATATCCTATAGCCTCTTTCTTATAAAGTGTGGTGCACAACACACGCATAAACAAGACTCTACTAGACACGGCTTCATAGACTCCCTAGAACTCTTAAACTTTATACTCTGATACGAATTTTGTCACACCCCGAGAGGATACCCTAGATATGGCTGGCATTCAGAGACTATTGTTAGTCCCTAAGTGAACCACTTGGCCTGATCACATTTATTCAATCAATATGTTTAACCTATCAACGGAAGACTATGATAATAAGAGATGGACAATCTCAATATATAAAGGTCAAGTCAAATCAATAAGACTAGTATGAAAGAAACTAGCCCAAAATAAATATTCAACTCAGAACATATCACACTCTACTCTATGAAGCCTTTATTAACTGATCATTGGTGCCAATGACAGGTCCATGACTATCTCAAATCAAAATAGACAAATCTAAAGACTAACTCTAAAAGATAGATGAAAATATAAATGAGTACCCTCCAGAAGTAGGTAGGGCTCACTGACTTAGCTTACTGCAATAGATCCTCACCAGTGTGCTTGTTGATGATCTGTATTACCTGTCCTGTCTCTGTATCATGAAATGATGCAGTCTAAATGGATGTTAGTACATAGAATATACGAGTATGTAAAATGGTTGGATGAAACATGCATCAAGGTAAAATATCATCAACTCAGATAACTCGAATCAAGAGATAAGGAACTCAATCAAGATGTCAAATTTCTATCTAAAGCAAGAATAAAGAGTAGATAATGACCTATCAGTATCAATCCAATTCAATCAAAGTACTATCAGTATAGTACCTATCTAGGAGTTTCTCTTATCCGACAATGATCACTTATGAGCTAGTGATCGTATAATAACCCCGTTGATGTTGCCACAACCATTCAATACCTTACCAGGGTAAGAACAAATCGATCCACAAGGGATCGACATCACTAGTCCTCTATTATTTTAGGGACTTGTCATATCAAGAGAAAACATTTATCTTAATAGTTTAATCCTTACCTACATTTGATGATGTAGTTAATGAATTTGAGTCAAACTTACTTTCACTCAATTCGGTGCTTGATACTCCCCTCAAGACTCAATTCTCACAAAACAATCAAATTCGATCAATGAAATCAGTGAGTCTCTCAATGGACTCTTTCAGCTCATCAGTTCTATCAAACCAATCTTTCAATAATTTGACTGATCAATCCTATCGACCCTTCATGTGTGAATTATACAATTATGTAGGAGAACTTTCAATCTAGACCAATCTTTTAGAGTTAAATTATGAATAATCTTAGAACCCTCAAGTTCTGTCAACTTATCATCACGCTCACATCATAATCACAATAAAAAATCTTAAATCAAGGCTCTAGACTCAATTCTTAGGTTCATTCAGGCAATCTTTTATGAATTAATATGTAGGATGCATGAAATAACTCATGTAAAAGTATTTACTCAGTAAATCAAGTTTATGATGATCATCAACATATAAAAATATATAGAATGTTTATAGTTTACAAGAAAATATTCATAGAAAACATTGCATAAAGACCCAATAATTTCATCTATCAATCTATCTCAATTAAGGGGCACATGGAAGAACAATTTCATATTTTAGGTTAGCCTTAAATACCTAGAACAGAAACATCTCTTAAAGAAACCCATAGTTTGCACTTGAAGATGAAGAACCCTAGCCTCTTCTTTGAGAGAACTTTAAACGCAAGATTTTAATGTTTTAAAGAGTTTATGCATTCATGAGAGTTTATTAGGTTATATGGTAGGCTAAGGGAAGTTAATTAAGGGTAAAAGGTCAAAAATAACCTTTTTGGAACGTCATATAATCATCAAGATTGAAAAACCTTACCTTTTAATGAGTTTCGGTGGCCAAAATGGTGGTCTAAGGGCTCCATCGCTGAATCATTTGGTGGTACACCGAAGGAGAACCTTGGTTATCCCTTGTTGAAAGATTCTAAGCTTTCTGAAAGCATTTCAACGGTCTAAATCGATTGATCGTTGAAATTTATAAATTTGACAGGTTTCAGTAAAATGGTCATAATGTTTTTCTCCAAACTCCGATTAAGGAAAAATCAGATGTGTCAGAAAGCTAATTCAATTATATACAATTTGATATATTATGGGTCACCTAACTCATTACGTGCTGAGATATATGACTATTTAAAATTGATCCTTCTATGAACTCACACTGAAACTTAGCCGATTGATACATTTTGAACTTGTCTTGACCTTGGGTGTCCATTACGACCTCAAACCATATCCATCACACTTCAAATACTTAATAAAGTACCTTAACATACCATCACAACTTTGAAGTTATTGGATCACCCAATTTCGTAAAATTCCATATCATAACTCAATCGGTAAGGAAGGTTTCATCTCAACTTTGTGTTAAAGGATTTTCATGACTTTAATTTATCTCGAATCTATCATCCCACTGTAGAATAGGCTTTAATTCCTATAGTTAAGATTAGAATCACTTGGTATGATTCCATACACATAAAAGGGATGTTCAGATCTTAACTAAGGAATTTCCAAGGTATTACATTATTAGATGTAATTAAAAAGGAGAAGAGAGTAATAATGTTAATCATAGGCTTTAATATGTATCAGTAATGTCATAGAAATCAGAAAGTAAATTATATTTTTTCATACGAACGAGAACCTTGTGCTGAAAGTTTTTTTTTAAAAAAAAATAAATAAAAATACTAAATAGAGTAAAATAGAAAGATGTTGAGTGTTACCAGTGGTGAGAGCGGCATATGATACTCACATGTTAGAAGTGGAAAAAGTTAAAATTCCTGCAAACATCAAGTTAGTAGTAAGATATAAGTTTTGAGTAGCCTCTACATGCTAATTTACAACAAAACTTTAATTGAAAATTGGTCTATCATTTTCAGTTTATGATACTATATTAGATTTTACAGGACAATGTG
Source organism: Solanum aculeatissimum (assembly GCA_038996855.1). Lineage (NCBI taxonomy): Eukaryota > Viridiplantae > Streptophyta > Magnoliopsida > Solanales > Solanaceae > Solanum > Solanum aculeatissimum. Next base: position 8,018 of record JBCEWC010016711.1, read on the forward strand.
ACAGTGAAAATGAAAGAATGACAGATAAAGTGATAATATAAGTATAAAAGAATCACATTATCATAACTCAAGCCTAGGATCTAGTCGTAACACAAGAAATGAGCAACCTGAAGGTATCTCATCGAAGCCTCTTAGAGTTTCATGAGCATACATAAGGTAATTAAGCATCAACATAAACAAACCAAGCGAAAATAAGTCTTAAAGTCAAAGCTAAGAATAGTAGTCAAGAATTTTTTCATTAAAGGGATTACATCAACTTTGTTCAAAATATTCCTCTACTTGTCTAGATCTTGGCGGGGACTACAACATGCCACTAGCTCACTCTAAACTACAAAAATACAAAAGTGTCTCAACATAGCAACATAAGAGCATGAATGAAAAAAATAGACTAGTTTTCGAAGTATGGGAACTCACCAAATGTCTTCAAATGTGGTGTTTGGATCTAGTCAAAATAAGTAGAATTGTTGCCCATCCCTACATTGTGATATAATGTAGGCAAAAAGTATGCATTAATATGTTGGAATGTACTAAGTATTTAGGCATGCAAAATAAAGTAAATAGACATGAAGTGAAATAGTCAAAAGTAGCTTCACAATATAATTTTGAGGACAACAAGATGATCATGTAAACGACCAATGCACATTTAAATCATAAGTAGCATCATAACATAAAAGATTGTATATATCATACATATGTAGGAATAGACCATAACCAATAATGCGGGCTATCACATAGAATCCTGATGTTGCCTCTATATCAGAGAAAGAGGAGTCTACTTGTCAAGGTAGAACTCTACCATACTAAGTGGGTGTCATGAATCATGATGCTATATGTGGATTCACTATCCAGGCCATATTGGCAACATAAACCTATGGCAGACGTAGTTATGAAACTTAGAGACTTTATATAAGGATCCCTTGGATCAAGCCCCCACCTAAAGCCTTGTTCGGTGCCAAGTCAAACCTCACGGAATACATAAACATAAAATATAATAGTCAACATCATACTTTGTATCTTGTAGTAATCATAATTTCATAATTTGTAAAGTAGTAATGATAAATGAGTAAACCAATTCAAACCATAAGAATAACTCATCTTTCTAACTTGCATGCAATGTGAGTACAATTCTTTCATCTTGTTAATTCGTATCAAAATACGAACTTGAATCACCCTTCATAATCATGATCACAATCATATTTGAATACTTGTAACCTTCTTCATAAATCATGGCTTGATATGAAAAATTAGGGCAAAACATGAGTTCATGGTCAAATAAGTTTGAAATCATGTAATCAAGCAAAATTCGTGTAATTGGAGACAAATTAAATCATAATGAAGAGAATTCATCACAATCTCATAAGCCCTAAATGGTAAATAATAGAAATTTTTTGAAATTCAATTGAAAATCATGCAATTCATACAATTAACAGGGATATAATTATAATTGAATATAGAAATCATGTATGTGACATGAACCATGAAATTAGTATTGCAATCATGAAATTCATAAAGAAGACACATGAAAATTGAAAGAGGGGTGAGTGATTTTTGAGCCCCATGTATGAAATGGGTCCATGGGTGAATGCCACATACCTAGATAAAGATATCCAAGAAATTTGGAAGAAATTGACCTTAAATTCCTTGAAAACTTGAAACCCTAACTTGCTTCAATGGAGTATCTTTCAGAGAAACGCCTTGGGAGATTTTGGGAGAGTTTTTGGGAATGAATGAGAATGAGTATGTTTTGAGAGACTGTGGGGCAATTATGGGTAGTTATAGGACCAAAATGACGTAATTTAGAACTTAAATAGGTAGAAAATGACCAAAATTCCCTTCACTAGAAATTGTCAGGCCTTATCCATGAGTCTAATCTAGGATCGAAGATCAAACTATGGCTTGTAGATCAAGGGTTTTGTCCTGATTACACATTTGAACTTTTAAAATTGGTCTCTGAACCCCATGTATGAACCCACTTCTACGGCCCATTTTTCCAATTACGGGTCGTAGAAATTTCCTATACTTTTGTCTTAGACTTAGAAAAATTTCAGTCTCTCTAGTTGTCACGACCTGGATAAGGGGTATAGATGTGACATGGCGAAAGAGAACTCAAAAGTTCTCGATCAAGCCATCATAGCATCGTCACATACATCATTGATTCGGAAGCGCGAAAGTAAACACATAACACGTAAGTTCTAAGGAAATCAAGGTTTTGGACTCAGGCTATGGGGATGTTGCAGGGAATGGGTTGAACATGATTTCACATAGCATATAACAGTTATCTCTAAGGGGCGGGTAAGTAGGACTCAAGCTATGGGGGCACACCGGGGTTATGGGACTTTCCACATAAGCACATAATCAAATACAATCCCAACATCAAGTCATAAGCACAATCAATATCATTTACCATATTTAAGGCTCATAAACCATAATATCCGACAAATACAATCCAACGTATAAAAGTTTAGTTTGTCCAACAAGCCTCTACATAAGATAAGTGGGGCCTCGACATAGTTTAAGGCTCACCCTCAATACATAAGTAAAGAAAAAAAATAACAAAGCACTACTAGGTAGATAGAAGGTGGTTATTGCCTTTGAACAAAAGGTCTCACCACAAGCAAAAAGTCTTCAAGATGATCACACGTCGTCCGGTGGAATATAGAAGTTGTCTCCGATCCCTACATGATTTGAACATGTAGAAAAAAGTATGGGTTAGCACATAGTATGTACTAGGTATGCGGGCATGCAATGCATATGATAATATAGTATGACACAGCAACATGACAAGGGGACAAGTGATACAAAAGAAATGCACGTAGCCAAGAGATATCTATAACAATATGCTATGCCATGATGCATGAGATGCAATCCTACAATCGTAATATATATCGGGGATGTGACCTCAACCGACAATGGAGGAGACCCGAGCGAGCTACTACTTGCTAGGTAGGTCCCTAATCACCCTTCAACAAAGGGAAAAAAATAAGTCATCCCATCTAGGGAGAAATCCCATGTTGGCACATGGTTTGACGGAAAGAAGTATGGACCCTTGGAGATAGTCCACCCCGACTCTAATCCCTCGGTACTAAGTCTCATCCCACGAAAATACATATATATACATGCAAACTTCAAATCGAAGAACTTACATTCTTTTAAAAATCATGCATCATTAGTCAAAACCAAAACCATTGATCAAAACCATATTTATGCTTAGGCTAAAAGCCAACAAGAGTTTCCAAAATCATTCTCATAATCATTTCCATATCAATGCAATAAGAGTAGCCCAACTACATAGCTTATCATATCAAGCCTTCATAACATATCAAAGTGGGGCAAGCACCCAAAATGCTCAAAGAGCCATAATGGAGAGACTATGTGATCACAAGCCTTAACATATCATATCATAACAAGAGTTTAGTCACAACAATCTTCAATGCATATGCCATGAATGAGGAACAAGTGCATAGGTAATGGAATTCAAACTTGAATTCACAATTTAAGATGTATTTCAACATAAATCATGAGAAATTCCATATTTAAAGCACAATGCAATTTACCCATACATAATTAAATCATTAAGGGACATGCACATTGATCCTTCAAGAATTTCCATCAACATTCATAAAATTCAAACTTAAATCACCATTAAAATCACCTAATTTCTATAACACATAATCCCAATCAATTAAATACTTCAAAATTTAAAGAACTCATAACTTAAAGAAACTTAAAATTATAAATTAAAGAGTAGGGTTCTTGGGTCTTCATGGATGAAAGGAAATCCATGACTCAAACCCACACACCTAGAGATTAACCACAAGAATTGAAGAATTAAGAAAGCAAGGTGATCTTTCCCAACTTTCTTCGAGATTTCAACAATGGAGGTCAAGAGAAATTAAGAAATTTTAGAGAGTATTCAAGAGTGTTTTGATGAGTGAAATAGGATTAGGGTTTGCATTTAGGGGTATAAGAGACTTTAGGGAAGTTAAAAGGGTCATAGGATTAGGCCAAATTTGAAATTACCATTAATGAAGAGGACTAACCACTGAAATACAGTGCCACACAGAAGGCCCCAGGTGGTCGTATACAGGTACACGGACCGTGTACCTATCCGTGTGACAACACTTGAACTCGTTTTCGGCTCGAACTCTCGGGGGACTTTCTGGAACACTTCGCGAAGGGACTCACGGACCGTGTGGCAGCACACGGACCGTGTATTGGTCCTTAGAGCCACACTTGTCTTGGAGTCCAGCCCAAAAGTTAGCCAAGTCTCTGCCCCGCTTCACCGGACCGCTCACGGCCCGTGTAGGGTCTCACGGACCGTGGGGTTTGCCTTGGTCCATGGCCAGGGTCCTATCCACTAGAAGCCCACTGGAACCTCCTACGAACTCCCCACATGGACCGTGGACCTTCACACGGTTCGTGGTTCTGTCCTTAGCCCATTTCCAAAACTCGTTTCCAGCGTCCTTCAAATTACGAGCAGTCTCACTGTTTTGACCATAACTTTCTCATATGAACTCCGAATTGAGTGAAACCAGTTGTGTTGCGAAGATATCCAAAGAGCTTCAATTTGGTATATACAAAATCAAACAATTCAACTCATACCAAAATTTATGATCTTTCAAAGTACACTGCCCAAACGGCCTCTCAATGCCACCAAATGGTCCGTTATGAATCTGGCAACTTAAATTCAACCCATGGCTACAAAATTTCAACCATGATCAGTAAAACATCATCCAAGACCAACCAATAAGAAGTTCAAAGAATTTTGGGTCATTACATCATTTCCCCCTTAGGAACATTCGTCCTCGAATGAGCTACGACTACGGCTTGAGCTCATCAATCAAAACAAGAGGCATTCTAACCATAACTCAAAAGATCATGCATCATATCAAAAGTCTTTCAAAACTCATGTCAAAACATTATTTAAATC
>JBCEWC010016712.1:0-12946 GCA_038996855.1 Solanum aculeatissimum
CCCATATTCTTTTCTACATGTTCTAACCATGTAGGGTATGAGGGTGACTATTACATTCTCCCGGACGACGCTTGATATTCTGTTGAAGACTTGTAGTGGTGAGCGCTATTGTTCAAGGGCAATAGCCACCATCTATCTACCTTTATATTTATGTATTTACCTTCTTGACTTGAGGGTGAGCCTCAAAGCTTGTCGAGGCCCCGCTCATCTATGTAGAGGCATGTTTTGGAAAAATCTTACTCTTATACTTTAGACTTATATGTTGGATATTCGGCTTTGTATTGTAATATTATGCTCTCATTGATCTATGATTATGTTCTCATGTTATGATTCTTGGCTTATATTATCATGTTAAGATTATGGCTTGAATGTTAAGTATGATGTATGATTTTGTGTTATGTGCAAGCATGTTCCTCCCATTCTCGAAATCATCCCCATAGCTTGAGTCACAAGCCCCCAAACCCTTAGAGCTTATGTGCTACATGATTTAGCTTCGCATTTCCTAACCGATGATGAGTGTAATGATGCTATGATGGCTTGATTGAGGGTATTTGGGTCCTCTTTCACCATATCACATCTAGGCCCCCTATCTGGGTCGTGACAATAATGCTATGATATGTTGAGTTTTATGAGCTACTCCTATGATACCAGCATGACTTATGAAATTATGTAAGACATGATTATGTATATGAATTGAGTATTTCGTAGGATTTTTGACCTAACACTAAGGGGACCTTGGTTGGTAACCGTTGTCCCTAAACTATGTTCCACCATATATTTGTGATATTGAATCCATAAATGGTCTTGCACCTACTGAAAAGGCTATGCCATAAGGTGAGGATATTTCTTAACACTTACCTAAAAGGCCTTGCTATGAGATAATAAAATTGTATGACACCTACCAGAAAAGCTATGTCGTAAGGTAAGGACATTTGGTAGCACTCCCCAAAAATATTATACCATAAGGTGAGTGGATGGTTTACCTTGGCAAAGTAGACCACTCTGTTTTTGGTCTAGAGTGAACATCAAGATCCTAAGTAGTAGATCGTTTGGTCTTACATGTCAGTTATGGTCCCTCCCCACATATGTATGATAAGTCATGTTATTTTGTTATTCTCCATGCATGTTTGACTAAGGCATTGATCATTCATGTCATATTGAGCTTATATTTGTTGTATATGTTTATGCATCTTGTTAATTATTGATTATGTCATTATTGCATTGCACCCCACATACTTAGTACATTCCAAGTACTAACGCATACTTTCTTTGACTACTTGATCTAAACATGTATAGATCAGAGATCCTATTCATCCTCCTCAGTGTGGCTAGTTAGCTTGGTTAAAGATTTTTATTGGTGAGTCCTCTATTTTAGGGACAACATCCACTTTTATTCATAAATATGTTAAGACTTGTTTATCTTTGGATATTTGCTTTTGAGGGTGATCCCATGAGATATCTTAGTCCCCGTTCCACTCATGTTAGAGGTGGCATTGGATAATGTGAAGTGTTGAATCTTATGATTCTTACACAATAATTTAAGACTTTATTTAGTCTCATTCCCTTATGTATGTTGTTGTTTGAATGTTCATGGCATGTGATGAAAGTCCTAAGCCCATATTTCTCCCCATAGCTTGAGTCATACTTACCCTCTTCTTAGTCTTTGCTTGATACTTGATGGTGGAACTTCCTATTTCCATTATGTCCCCATAACGTGAGTCAATATTCTCGCTTCCCATAGAGTTTATTTTTTTGATGTTGCCCGCATTCATTGATATGCTTAGTTATTCTTAGAGGTTTGTTTAGGGTCCTTTAGGTTCTCCATTCGTTGATTCACGTCTAGATCCTAGGCTTGAATCGTGATAATAATCCTGAAGTGTGGGGTCGAGTCTACCTTGGAAAAGTAGACTCCTCTTATGCTTAGTATAGAGGGAATATTGGGATTCCATGTAATAGTCTACATTATCATATTATAGGTTTTGGTGTTATTCTCAAATATGTATGTTAGGATTATGAAAGGTTTTGATGATTCTCCTGCTCATGATTTTAATCATTCATCAATCTCATCTTGTCCTTATTATACTAATTGTGATTATGAATATTGATATTATGTTATGATATTCCTTGATGCATGAAATACATACTTACTTAGTAAATTCCACGTACTAACTCATACTTATTTGCCTACATGATCTAACCATGTAGGGACGGACGAGGAGATTATTCCTTTAATTTGTGGCTAGAGTTAGATTGAGCTTTTAAAGATTTTTGGTGAGTTCATATGCTTCAAGGAGAAGCCTTGTTCGTGTTATTTTTTCCTATGTCGAGTCTTTATGATATCATTATTATCCTATCTTGATAGTGAGTTAGTATCATGGTCTAATCCCCAACAAGATCCTATTATGTAGAGGCATATTTTGGGCTAAAGATGTTGTAATTCCCATAAGAGAAAGGATGACTTTGATGTTATTGCGTTCCACCTTCTTACTCTCCTATGAACTGCTTTCTTTGCCTTATGTATGCTTATGATATGATCAAGAGTCTTGGATGGGGCACCTTTGGGTATCACATTTTCAATGTTATGGCTAGGGATTAGGTTTTGGTCATTACAAACTTGGTTTTAGAGTATAAGGTTTGAAAGCATCCTAGGGAGTCCAACATGCCGCGCCTAGTAGAGTCTTTTTCATAAGTATGTAGCATGCCACATCCATGAAGTAGAGACTATGATACATTTAAGAAATCGTTGCTTGTTTTGTGATTTATGTTGTTCCTTCAAGAAACTCATTCCCTAAAGCTTGTTATTTGATATTTTCAGAAGAATCCTCCATGATATGTTCTATTACCTAGGAGAGTTAATACTAATGAGAAACTCATTAGTATGTACCATGCCACATCCATGAAGTAGAGACTATGATACATTTAGGAAATCATTGCTTGTTTCGTGATTTATGTCGTTCCTTCAAGAAACTCATTCCCTAAAGCTGGTCCTTTGATATTTTCAGAAGAAGCCTCCATGATGTGCTTCATTACCTAGGAGAGTTAATACTAATGAGAAATTAGTTTCTCCAGCTTCTTAAGTTCCTCAAGGCCCTCAGACCGATCATGTTATTAATGAGGTATTTAGGGTCTCTTTTACTATATTGGCTCATGTCAATACTTCTCAAATGACTCCTACTCCAACTTCTAGGATAAGAGATTTTTCTTGGATGAATCCTCTATAGTTCCATGGTTTTTAGGTAAATGTGGATAAACAAGAGTTCATTGATGTTGTTTAGAAGGTGGTGGAGATTATAGGGGTATATTCCAAAGAGAGTTTAATTGGCAGCCTAGCAACTTAAGGGAGTTGCTCAAGTTTGGTTCACCAATGAAAATCCAAAAGAGTTGAAAAAGGCATTATTTAGTGGGGGATGTTTAAGCCTTATTTCGTTGATCATTTCTTCCCACTCTAACTAAGGGAAGCTAAAGTGATGGATTTCATGAATTTGAGGTAGGGTGGCATGAGTGTGAGGGAGTATGCCCACAAATTCAAAAATTTTTCTAAGTATGTTCCTAGTTTAGTGGTTGAATCTACAAATCGTATGAACAAGTTTACCTTGGGTATGTCTAACTTATTGAAGATAGAGTGTAAAGCTGCAATGCTCATTAAGGAGATGGATATTTAATGGCTCATGACATATGCCAAATAATTTAAGAGTGAGAAACTTAGAAAGATAAGGATGAGGTAGTAAAAAAGGGCTCATTTGTATGGTAGATTCTCCCATGCTAAGTCTGGTGGTAGCTATTTACAACAAGGATAAGGGTCATCCAAAGGTGTTTCTCAAAGATTTGACAAAGATAGGGTGCCTAACAATATGGCTCAAGGTGATGTGGTAAAGATGGTGGTGTTCTTCCACCTAGGTATCCTAAGTATGGAAGGATGCATGTAGGTGAATTCATGAGAGGTTTCGATGGATAAGTTAGTTGTGGAATGATAGGGAACAAAATTCTTGAGTGTCCTAATATGACTAACAAAGGCAACAAAAGGCTCAACAAGGTTAATTGGTTCAAAGAGGGCAAGTTTAACAAGGTTCCCATGCTCTAGGAGGTGTTTCAAGTGGTGATCGATTCTATGCTTTTCATGCTAGACAAAAGGTTGAGGAGTCTATCGATGTGGTTACAAGTATGTTAAGACTTATTGATCATGATGCCTATGTTTTGCTTAACCCTGATGCTAATATGTATTTACTTACTCCTTATTTACCATAAAGTTTAATATGTCTCCCGAAGTCTTTTAGAACCTTATTTGGTTTTTACTCTAGTTGGTGAGCCAATCCAAGCAAAGAAATTTTGTAGAGATTGTTCCATGTTAGTATTAAATATTCTCTTTCTATGTGATATTGTTGAAAGTAATATGATTGATTTTTATGTTATTTGATATGACCAAGTTTGATGTTATTCTTTCTATGGATTGGTTGCATGCATTCTATGCTTCTATTTATTGTAGAACTCGTAGGGTCACATTCAAAGTTCCTAATGCATCCATCCTTGAGTGGAAGGGAACAAATTCAGCGTTCAAGGGTAAGTTTGTCTCTTATGTAATAGAAATGAAAATTATTTCCAAAGTATGAATATATCATGTAGTCTGAGTCATGGATATTGAGTCTGATGTTCCTACTCTTGATTCAGTTCCTATAGTTAATGAGTTCCTTGATCACTTTCCCGATAACTTACCTGATATCCATCCCAAAAGAGAAATTGACTTTGGCATTAATCTTTTACCTGATACTCAACCTATTTCTATACTTCCATATCAAATGGCCCTGATGAAGTTAAAAGAAATGAAACAATAATTAAGGGACTTTCATGGTAAAGGATTCATAAGGACTATTGTGCCTTCATGGGGTGATCTAATATTGTTTGCAAAGAAGAAGGATAGTTCACTTTTGATATGTTTGGATTATCGGCAATTAAACAAAGTGACTATACAAAATAAGTACCCACTTCTGAGGATTAATGACCTATTTGATCAATTGCAAGATGTGAGCTACTTCTCTAAGATTGATCTTCGCTACGTATATCACCAATTTAGAACCCAGTATGGTCATTTTGAATTCTTGGTTATGTTGTTTGGACTAACAAAATCCCCTACCCCCTCCCCCCCCCCCACTTTTATGGATTTCATTATAAGATCTCCAAACCATAATTTGATATGTTCATGGTTGTGTTCACAAATGATATATCAGTCAATTCGTGGGATGTAAAGGAGCATGAGGATCATTTGGGGATTATGTTACAAACATTGGGAGATAGGCAACTTTTCACCAAGTTTAGCAAGTGTAAGTTTTGGCTAAGGGAGGTGGCTTTTCTTGGCCACATTATTTTGAGTAATGGTATTATAGTTGACCTAAAGAAGACAAAGGGGATGAAGAATTTTCCTTGAAAAATGTCTCCACCAAATATTAGGAGCCTTTTGGGAAGGATAGTATTATAGAAGATTTGTTCAGGGGTTTTCTTTCGTTGCCTTTCCTTTGACTAAATTCACCCAGAAGAAGGTGAAATTTCAATGGTCCGATGAATATGAGAACTGTTTCCTAATTTTGAAAAAACATCTTACTTTTTCTCTTATTTTGATGTTGCCTGAAGGTTTGAACAGTTTAATTGTTTATTTTGATGCCTCACATATATTCTTGGGTTATGTGTTGATGCAACATGGGAAAGTTATTGCCTATGCCTCAAGGAAATTTAAAGTGTGTGAAAGGAATTGTCTGACTCATAATCCTGAGTTATTGGCCATTCTGTTCGCGTTGAAATTTTAGCAACATTATCTTTATGGGGTGCATGTAGATATATTTACCGACCACTATAGTTTGAAATATGTGTTTAGTCAAAGGGATTTGAATATAATTCAAATGAAGTGGTTGGAGCTTTTGAAGAAAAATGGCATGAGTGTGATGTATTACCTCAATAAAGCTAATGTTGTGCTGATGCATTGAGTAGAATGTTTTCGGGCAGCATTGCATTAGCTGAGAATGGGAAGAAAGAGTTTGCTAAAGAAGTGAACCATTTGACTTATTTGGGTTTAAGATTGAATAACTTGAACAATGGTGGCGTACTTGTACAAAATTGGTTGAGATCATCTTCGATAGTGAAAGTTAAAAAAAACAAGACATGGATTCTACTTTGGTTAAATTGAAGAAATTTGCGGTTGATAAGAAGGTTGAAATCTTCTCACAAGTTGGGCATGGAGTGCTTCTTATAAAGGGAAGTTATGTGTCCGTAATGTAGATGACCTAAGGGAAAGGTGTAATGACCATACATGTCATTTTTGTGGTTTTGTGGTTATTCTGTTGATTTGAGCATGTGTATGGAAACCTTGGGCCATATGTGACTTTGGAACTATTGGGATGGTTATTAGGTGAATTGGTTGTGATTTATATGGATGTTTTAGTTAGCAGGATGTAAAAACTGGAAAAATGAGGTTTCTAGTAAAGTCCTAGTAAATGGCCTTGAAACGGGAATTTGATAGTTCCATTAGTTAAGTAGCAGTCGAATGACTCTAGAAGCATGGTTGGTCTGAGGTTTGGGGGTCCTGGTGTGGGTTTAAGTTAGGAATTGTTAAATAAGTTCAATTGAAAGCTAAAAAGAGATTTTTTGTAAAACCTAGCTAAACATGCTAGGAAAGGAAAACTAATGGCATGGTAAGCTTTGGAACGTCGATTATATCCTGAAATGATCTTTCATCGGATGGTGAGAACTTTTGGGTGCATTTTGACCCCCTCGGTTCTTTTAGCTAAAATTAGCCAGAAAGATGTGGGACCCTTATTATTCAGTATTATGCTTTATTGGAATTTCTGACTGCACCATTGGATCTGAAACATTGAAATTGGTGTAGTTATGCTATTTATTTTTGTAAAAATGACATTGAATTGGCAGGGTATTCCTCAAGAGAGATTTGCTCTTAGTTGATGCAAATAACAGCAAAGTAACTCTCTGCATTCGCAGAGGGTCTGGGCGTACATGCAAAATGTGAGGGCACCAGTATTCCACATTCGCGCAGTTGAGGGTGCGTTCATGCATGCCTGGGTGTGTAACTGGCGCGCATTTGCGGTGCCTCACTGACATTGGCAGTAGCCTGGCACATGCAAAAACCTGTGTTCGCTGCACAGCACCCGCATTCATGTAGGCTTGGGTATGAGGCAGTGCTAGCCTATGAAAGGCTGGTCGCGATAGCTTTCGAGCCAAACCTTTCATCCCACATAGTTTTTTATCTGCAACTCCATTTTTAGCGATTCAAAAGGCTGTGTTGTATGAATTTTTACGAGGAATGCCATGAGGGTGTCAAAATTCGTATTTTGCACAGATTTTGAGGTAAAATCACTATTTTTCATTGAATGTGTATCTGAAACGCATGAAATGTTACATTCTGATATTTCGATTAATCCTCAACAGAATTAATTAAAATTTGGGTCTAACATTATCTATTTTTTGAGAGGGATACTATGGTATATTTGATCTTGATAAATTGACTGTATTTTTGTGGAACTTAACCAAGAAGTTTTACATAGAAATGTTTTCCAATAAGAAATGTATCCTCATTTTTAGTCGTTTCTCTGTCTTCTTAGAGCTGTTTTGGATTGAATTTATGGCTATAAACTCGAGGTGAGGTGGGGATTATTTTATGTGGGTTTATTTAGGATTTTGGGCGTGGAACCTATTTTTCCCCATTTTAGGCATAATTGATGTAATGTCACCCATTTTTGAGATTTTACAACCAAATTAATCGTATTGACCTTGTTGTTCATGTTTTAGCAGATGAGCAGCATCTGGAGGCGATCATGAATGAGAAAGCTTGAGTGGACTGACCTTCCAGGTAGGCTAGACTTCTTTAAACCTTAGACTAAGCTTAAATTTATGTGTGTTTGACCTAGAATATTTAGAAATGTCTTGTTTATGGGTTGAGTTGCTAAGTATGTTTTGTATATGGATATTTGTACTCCATATGTGTAGTATATAATGATGTGGATTTTCCCTATGTTGATAATTGTATTAGTTGTAGCTTTGATAATAGCAGAGTTCTGACACTATTACACTACGAGAGAGCCTAGTAAAGGCTAGATATGGGTTGATGCCGTGTGCCAGGTACATATATTGAGTAGTAATCTTGTCTATATGTTGGTGTAGCTTGAGGCTATTAAGATATGATAGTTTTGAGGTTATGGTTGATTGTTTTTCATACTGTGAGCTTGTTTGTGGGTTAGAGAGGATTTAGATGGGCCTAGTTGTTCGGGGTACCTACCATACAACTATGACTACTTATATTTTCTCTAATTACATGTGGCTAGCTAGATTGTGACACACCTATCTTTGATTAGACATAGTTTTGCATTGCTCTATGGAACATATGTTTCTATATATAGTTATTGATGCATGCTTAATCCTACTAATCAAAGAAAGTAGGGACGGTCGTCATCAGCATATTACCCAACAATAGAGTTTGGTTTGAATCTCATAGAGAATGTTGGTTCTAGAATCAAAGTCATTTATTGAATTAAGCAATTATAGGTTCAAACTGGGGGGTTACAATAATTAAAAATTAAGATTTAACAATCAACAACTAAATCAGATAACTAATCAACAAATGCAGAGAGGTATTAGGCATGTGCAAATATGGGATTAGATCTACTAGGCTGGGATGTGTAACAACCCAAAAATTTTCTAAACTCCTTATGGTTAGTCTTGTATGATGTTATACTGGTCATGGTTTAATTTTGGTAGCCACGGGTTGAGTTTAAGTGGCCGAATGCAAAATGGATCATTTGGTGGCCTAGAGAGGTCGTTTGGGAAGTGTACTTTGAGGGAACATACCTTTTGCTGTGGGTTGAACCGTGTTGGATACTTCATATCAAATTAAATATCTTTGAGTTATCTTTGAAACACAACTTGTTTCTCTTAATTCGAAGTTTGTATGAGGAAGTTATGGCCAAACCTGTGAGACTGCCCGTTATTCGGAAGACGCTGGGAATATGCCCTGGAAATGGCTCAAGGATAGGACCACTGACCGTGCGAGGGTCCACGGTCCATATGGGGGTCCTTGTCATGGTCCAGTAAGTTCAGTGTGTCCAGGACCCACCCCATAGACCAAGTAAGATCCCACGGACCACCCCAAGGTCCAGGAGACCTCAAACGGTCTGTTTGGTAGTCCGTCAAGTGGGGTAGATATCTGGTCAAGGTTGTAGGTTGGTTTTTGGGCCATGTGTGGATCCACGGACTAGTACAAGGTCCGTGTGAAGCCACACATCCCGTGACACCCCTCCGTGAAGTGATCAAGAAAGTCCCCGAGAGTTCAAGCCGAAGACGAAACCAAGGAAGGTATCACGGTCTAGTACACGCACCGTATCCCAGTAAACTGACACATGTTTTCCACCGTGTGACTCTATTTTACAGTTAATTGTCCGTTTCATTAATGATTAATTCATAATTTAATAATCCCTAGGCCTCTTTTATGCATCCTAAGGTCCCCTAAACCCCCTTAACCTAACCCTAACCCCTTTTCATCCATTCTAAGACTCCTCATTACTCTTTAAAAAATCTTAAATCCTCTTGACCTCCATTGTTGAAAGCTTGAAGAAATTTGGGGAAGACAACCCTTGCTTGCTTAAATCTCCAATTCCTTTGGTCTATTGAAGGTATGTGGGTTTTGATTCAAGGATTTTCTTTCATCCTTGAAGACTGAAGAACCCTACTCTTTAATTTTTTATTTTAAGATTTCTTTACGTTATGGGTTCTTTAAATTATTAAGTATTTAGTTGATTGGGCCTATGTGCTGTAGATTTTAGGTGATTTAATCATGATTTAAGTTTGAATTTTATGAATGTTCATGGAAACTCTGGAAGAATCAAAGTGCATGTGTCTCTTTAATTTAATTATGCATGGGTAATTTGCATTATTCTTTAAATATGGAATTTCTCATGATTTATGTTGAATTACCTTTTCAATTGTGAGTTTAAGTTTGAATTCCATTACCCATGTTCTTGTTCTTCATTCATTGCATATGCACTAAAGATTGTTATGATGAAACTCTTGTAATGATATTATATGTTAAGGCTTGTTATCACATAGTCTCTCCGTTATAGCTCTTTGAGCATATTGGGTGCTTGCACCATTTTGACATGTTTTGAAAGCTTGATATGATAAGCTATGTAGATGGGCTGCTCTTATTGCATTGATATGGAATGATTATGAAAATGATTTTGGAAACTTTTGTGGCCTTTGTCCTAAGCATGAATATGATTTAATCAATGGTTTTGGTTTGACTAATGATGCATGTTTTGAAAAGAATATGAGTCTTCCAATTTGAAGTTGAATGTATATATATGTATTCTCGTGGGATAAGACTTAGTACCGATGGATTGGAGTTGGGGTGGACAATCTCCATAGGGTCCATACTCCTATCCGTCAAACCATGTGCCAACATGGGATTTCTCCCTAGATGGGATGACTTGTATGTTTCCCCTTGTTTGAGGGTGATTAGGGTACTACTTGGCAAGTAGTTTGGATCCGGGTAGTAGCTCGCTCAGGTCTCCTCTGTTGTCGATTGAGGTTACATCCCCGCTATATATTGATCATAGGATTGCATCTCATGCATCATGGCATAGCATATTATTATATTATCAATTGGCTACATGCATCCTTTTCGTACCACTTGTCCCCTTGTCATGTTGCTTAGTCATACTATAATTGTCATATGCATTGCATGCCCGCATACTTAGTACATATTATGTGCTAACCCATATTCTTTGTCTACATGTTCTAACCATGTAGCGACCAGAGACGACTTCTACATACTACTAGACGACGCTTGATTATCTTGAAGACTTTCTAGTGGTGAGCCCTTTTGTTCAAGGGCATAGCCTCCTTCTATCCACCTAGTTTTACTATGTCATTTACTTTGCTTATGTATTGAGGGTGAGCCTCAAACTTTTTTGAGGCCCCACTTGATCTATGTAGAGGTTTATTGGATAAATCTACACTCTTGTACGTTGACTTGATATGTTAAACATTATGATTATGAAAGTTATGCCTATTAACCTTGATTATGATAATTATTATTGATTATGCTTATGACTTGAATGTTGGAATTGTGATTGACTATGTGCTTATGTGGAAAGTCCCGTAATCGCAGTGTGCCCCCATAGCTTGAATCCCACTTACCCATCCCCTTAGAAATAACTGATATGTGTTATGTGAATCCATGTTTATCCCATTCCCAACAACATCCCCATAGCTTGAGTCCAAAGCCCCGATTCCCCTAGAGCTTATGTGTTATGTGTTTAGGTTTTGCTCTTTCGAACCGATGATGTGTGTAATGATGTTATAATGGCTTGATTAAGGACTTTCAGATTCTCCTTCACCATGTCACATATAGGCCCCTATTCGGGTTGTGACAAAGATGGTATGAGAGCCCTAGGTTTGTAACATCCTCGAATCCAACATGTCGTATCAATTAGAGTCTTGTTCATGGGTATGATGCGCGCCATGTCTATGAACAAGAGGCTATGATGACGTTTTAGGAATATCCTCATTTCATTTCTTCTTTATGTCGTGCCATGAGATCTTACGATGACTCTTTATAAACTTAGATATTTAGTCGCTCTTTCATAAAATACCTCCTAGAAGAGCTCCCCTTCCCCGTCAGGCTCCAGAAGTTGAGGAACTAGCTCCTCGGGCATCGGTTGAGAAACAGGTGTCCAATGCTGAGTTCAGAAATGTCATCACTATGTTGTCCCAAGTTGTGGCCAACCAAGCTCGGTCGGTCAACCCAGTCAATGTCACTACTCTGGCTTCAAGTGTGAGGGACTTCACTAGTATGAACCCTACAGAATTTTATGGTTCTAAGGTTGGCGAAGATGCCCAAGAGTTCATGGATGAACTCACTAAAGTGTTAACAATCATGGGTGTGAGTTCGGAGGAAAAGGCAGCCTACCAAATCAAGGATGTAGCACAAGTATGGTATAATCAATGGCTTGTTGAGAGTGTGAGGGACTTTAAGGTTGGATGGGTGGAATTAAAAAAGGCCTTCCTTGATCGGTTCCTCCCTCCTAAGTTTAAGGAGGCTAAGATGACTGAATTTATTAATCTCCGACAGGGTAACATGACAATAAGGGACTATGCTCTCAAGTTCACAAAACTCTCCAAGTATGCTCCTATGTTTGTCTCAGATCCCCGTGCAAGAATGGACAAGTTCATCTCGAGTGTATCGGATTTGGTTGTGAAGGAGTGCTGAACGACTATGCTTATTAAGGAGATGGTTATCTCAAGGCTCATGACTTATGCCGAAAAAATTGAGGGCGAAAAGTTGAAAGAGAGAACGGTGCATGAGGCTAAGAGGGCCCGGCTTGATGGTGGGTGCTTAAATATCAAGGGTGGTGGATTTGGCCGTTTCCAACAAGGCCAAGGTTCTAACATGAGACTTGCTACTAAGGTGTCGCCTCTTAAGGCATTAGTTGGGGTTGGTCCCTGGATTCCTCATTGTGGGCATTGTGGTGGTAATCATTTGGGTGAATGTAGAAATGTTACCAGTTTTATGCTCTCCATGCCCGCCAAGAAGTGGAGAAAGCACCGGATGTTGTCACGGGTATGTTGAAAAGCTTTAACTTTGATGTATATGCCTTACTTGATCCGCGTGCAAATTTATCATTTTGTGACTCCTTTGTTGACTATTAAATTTTATGTGAGTTCCAAAACTTTAAAGGAACCTTATTCGGTGTATACTCCCGTGGATGATTCTATTGTGGTCCGGAAGGTGAATAGGGGTTAACCCGTGTCGGTGTTGCATAAAGTGTTCCCCGGTGATCTTATAGAACTTGGAATGTATGATTTCGATGTCATTCTTGGGATGGATTGGTTGCATGCATCATATGCCTCTATTGATTGTAGAACTAGACGGGTCAAGTTCCAAGTCCCTAAT
>JBCEWC010016713.1:0-12945 GCA_038996855.1 Solanum aculeatissimum
TGCTTCCATCTGCCTCAATGAATCCAAGTCTCATCCATCTGCAAGGCCACAATTGATATGCAATCCCCTCAATTCCCCTGTTCACCTTGGTTTCCTGTAGACAAATCACATCCGCTTTCCATTTTTGTAAACACGTCTTAACTAGATTCTTATTGGTGTTGTTGTTAAGACCCCTCATGTTCCATGAGATCAGTTTAATATTCATTTAAAGGACAAACTTTGAACCCTCCCCCTGTTTCTAACACCTTCAACCTCTTTGTTGAGACTAGATTGAAGATTCTTCAATTCATTCTTACCTCTGTCCCCTGCTTTTAGGGGTGGTAATATCCTTCCCCTGTTTCTTGTTATCAAGCTTTGTTTTCCTTTCATCAATTCTCATGAGTAATGCAAGTGTCTCCATTTCAAATCCTTCAAATGCTACCCCATACGTGTTGCTAAGCTCCAATATATGTGAGTTGACCCAATTTGATGCCTCTGTCTCGGCCCGATCTTCCTCTGCCACATTCTGCATAGCCAGTGGTTCGGTATCAGGGATTTGTTGCAACCGTAGTTCCGTCTGGTTTAGATCTTTGGTCGGAATCTCTTCTTCAGAATGATCACTCGTGCTACCCAATTCAATAATCTGTTTTGGGTTTAGGGATTGCATGTCTTTATTCTCCCCTGCTACTCTTCCTTCCTCTATTTTCTCCTTCGTTATTTCCTCTGCAGACTTTTCCCATGCTTTGATTGCGTTTAAAAACTGAGAAGCTAAAGACTTAATGGCTGAAAGCCCATTTATGTCTTTAATTTGGTCCTCTTGAGCATTTATATTTAAACCCTACAAGGGTTTTAGAGTTCTTTTTTGGGGAAATTACATATATATACAAAAAATTAAAATGTTTACAAAAAAAGTAGCCCATGTTTTATTTACATAAAAAATAGCCCAAAATCAACGAAACTATACATGACTATACAATATAGTTTGTCAGAAGTTATAGAAAGTATACACTTCTATACAATGTATATTACTTATACATGAGTTATACACAAAATATACATTATGATACACAAATATACACCGACTATACATGCCTATACAACGAGGGTTATTTTTTTTGTAATTTTTTAAGTTTAGTGTCTCTCAGTGTAATTTGCCCTTCTTTTTTTGTCTCGGGCCCAAAGTGGTTGTAGGCCCAAAACAATTTTCCCTTGATATTAGGGCTTATTTGTCTCTTTTCAATAAATCCACTATGTGGTCCCTAGGTATCCTGGTTGACCCATGTGATTCTTCATGTGTCCCTGACACCTTTTCCTCCCTTTGTACCTCTTCCGTATCACACCTCCTTTTGCCTAGTGGATTTTCTTGCATGGACTGTTGGGTTAAAGATTTGGTCGACCTATCTGCTCCGGTAGTTACCCTCGCCCGAGCTTCCACCCAAAGTTGCATCGTGAGTAAAGTCCCCCTATTTTCGATCGACACCTCCTTCGGAATATTACTTCCGTCTCCGTGAACCTTGATTCTAGTCCATTTGATGTGATTCCGTAGCGTAGTTTCTTCCTCAGTTTCTTCCCAGACACCGCAATAATCTCCGATGATCTTGAAGATTCTTTGGGACCAGAGATGAAGTGGAAGACCGACGATCCTTACCCATGCCGTTTTGGGTCTGTTTGATGATTCTGATGTTCCAATGGCAGGGCTCCACCATCGTAGTTTTATTGGGCTTTCCTTCCAGATCCAGTCTCCTTCCATGACCTGCTCTGCTATGAATTTGGAAGAAAACTCCAATAAAAAAAGACCATTCCCCATCTCATAAATGTTTAGACCATGGGCTTGTTTCCAGTTGTTGTTGTACCACCTTCTGACCTCAGTGAGGGTTGCAGAGGTATTGAAAAGGCTCTCACCAAACTCCTTTTCAATACCTCGTTTTGATTTATTAAAGAGTCATTAATGCTGATGCTTCCTCCACTTTTGACTACGAAGTCTGTTTGTGTTTCTTTCCCATCTCTGCTTTCCCATTTAAGGTTCCTGACCACCTCTGCATATGGGATATTGCTATCCAATAACCTGTATTCCTCTAGTTTATTCTTCACCTTGTGGCTACTAATGAATCTAGCCCCCTTTTCTGTAATATCTCCCCATACCGAGTTTGTCGTCAGCTCTGGAATGATAAGAACTGCTCTTCTCCTTCCCCTTACATTTATCAGAGTGATGTACCGTCCAAACGTGTTATAGTTGCGGGATATGAAAATTTCAGACAAATTTTCTGTTTTCTTCCATCTACGAACAACATTTCCTTTCGTCTTAGATACTTCTTTCAAGATCTGCACTATCCATTCCATCAACCTTTTGTTGAAGGAAGTCCTGGAAATCTTGCTTCTGCTTCTTTCTGTCCATTCATACCATACTCCTGTTGTTCCTGATATCCTTTACAGATCATATGACTTGAATGCTACTGCAAAATATATGGTGTTCTCCATCTTAAGGGAAGATGTAGAAAGAAAGAAAGAAAGAAATAGAGAAGGGGAGGGAGATTAAAGGAAAGAGGGCTAGGATTTCCGGTGGTCGGAAGGACCACCGGAGGTGAGGAGAGAGAGGTTGGCAGAGGGAAATTTAAATTTTATCGAGAGCTGTGCCTGGGAGCATTGTTCCAATCATCCAATATACAATTAAGAATTGGAGTATGTTACCAAATTTGAAAAAATTAAAAGAAGCCAAAGATCTAGGGTATTATGACCTAAGCAGGGAGACAGACATATCAAGTTTTTTCTAAAGATCGCCAACTAACATTGGCGATACAACACCATTAATAAACTCGAAGTCAATGGGACTATTATTGAAGGTCCTGATGCCATCAACAGAGAAATCTTGGTCTTCTCTCAGATCCTATTCTCTCAAACTGAAAAGTGAATGCCTTATTTATCATTAGGTGATTGTTGTAAGGTTAACAGGAAGAGAACAACTGAATAAAAAGGCTTTTTGAAGAGTCGGATGTCCTAAATATAACCAAACAATGTGCAGTGAATAAAATACCAGGTCCAGATGGATACACAATGCTATTTATCAGAGATGCTGGTCTTTTCTCAAAGAAGACACTGAAGAATCAGAGGTTTCTATAAATAGCATACATTCGAATAAAGCTTCAATGCAACATGCATGCTTTGATTCCAAAAGAGAATGAGGCTCTTGAATTGAGAGATTTTAGGCCCATTAGCTTGACAAGAAGTTTCTGTAGAATCATCTCTAAATTGTTGACTGAAAGATTGGAGAGCATCATGGACCAGCTGGTTGCTAAATCTCTAATGGCCTTCCATCAGGAGGAGATAAATTATGGATGTTGTTCTCTTTGCCAACGAATGGATGAATTCAAGAAAAAACTATCAGAACAATGGGGTTCTTTGTAAACTTGATATTGAAAAAGCTTTCGATCATGTGAATTGAGGTTTCCTTAATAAGACTTGTGATAAAATGGGATTTGGAAGGAAATGGATCTACTGGTTTCATTTTTGCATTAGTGCTGTCAGATATTCAGTAGTCATTAATGAGTCCCTAGAGGGTTCCTTTTCAGTTCAAAGAGGTCTTTGATAGGGTGATCCCTTGAATCCGTTCCACTTTATCTTAGTAATGGAAGGGTTTAGCAGAATGCTTAACTTTGCTAACTACAATGGTTGGATCAAGTTTTCAAGGTGGGAGATGGCATAGAAGTTTCACATTTCCTCTATGCAGATGATACCATCATTCTATGGTGATGCTGATAACCGTTATCAAATTCCGGAGATCGGTTTTGATTTTTGTAAGCGGTTTATAGTCTTCATGTGAACTGGGACAAATAACTTGCTCTTTCCAGTAAATTAACTTCAAATATTAGAGATCTGGAAAATGTTTTGGGATGCTACTTTGGAAGACATGTTCAATGACATAAAGACTCAAGACTCTAATTTCTGCAGCCACAGTGGAAGATAACTGGGACCAGCATGGGTGGAGATGGATTTTTAGAATACAATTATTCACAGGGAACTTCACAGATTTATTTTTACTAAAAGTTCTGGATCAGCTCAAAGAAATCACAATAGAGGTGGATAGATTAAATTGTAACATCAGTGTACTCACATCTCAATTAGGATGGTCAGCAGTCCATGTATGAAGCTGGAAAGCATTATGGCAAGTGAAAACACCTCCCAAGTATCCTGTTTTGTGTTGTTAGTTGTTAGAGATGGCTGCCTTACACAAGAAACTTAGGGGTCGTGTGGTATAGTGTGTAAGAATAATGCTAAATAGAGTGTATTAGCAATGCTTGTATTAGTTTGCTTGCATTAATTATAAAAAGATATTTCTTATGCGTTGTTTGATTTGGTGTATTAAAAATAACATGCATTGCATAGTCTTTTTAAAAAATATTTATTTACAGAGATACCCTCCGCAAATATAGTGGAAAAGATGTAAAGTAGTTTTTGAGAGACAATTGGGTCTTTAATAATGCTAATGCATGCAATAAATCCCCTTGCATTTGTAATAACTAGAAATCCATGGTATTAGTAATGCACACTTTAATACGCAATAGCATTAATTATGCATGGCATTAATACACAGAGTTAATGCATGTATTATTTTTGCTAATACACTCTACCAAATGACCCCTTAAAGAGAAGGAAATGTAACTGTGTTCAAGGTTTTATCTATTTGGACTGGAGTCTGAAAGTAGAGATCATCTTTAAATTCATTGTGAAGTAACTGGAGTGCTCTGGCAACTTTCCTTAGTATGAAATTATCATGGATTATGCCCACAACTATAGGGTAGCTACTTGCTTATTGAAAGTTACCTGGTGGACTAGTTAGACAAAAAAAATGGTGGAAGATTGTACCAGGTTGCATATGGTGGTATATATGGAAAGAGAGAAACTATAGATGCTTTGAAAGGACCTGCAACTCCTTACAGAAAATCATGGTGAATGCCTGTTTTTATTTTGTTTTTGGTGTAAGGAAGATTTACTACAGGATGTTGATTCAATGTTAGACATTAGAGAATATAGAATCCCTGTGGTTGTTGGATCCAAGCGAGAGTTATGCTTTTTGGATTCCTTTTTGCAATCTGTAAATGTGACTTAGCACAGTCATTGTGCTTTACATTTACGATATTGTTACCATTCTCAAAAGTAAAAAAGGTATTCCTGTAGTCAAGTTTGCTTGCTTCCATTTTATGAGATTTGTTTTTGCATGACTTAGTTACATAGTTAACAAACCATGTTAAACTAGATTGCAGATTTTCTTATTAGAGATAGTTTGTTGCTTATATGAAATTTAAATAGTGAGCTGACAACAGGGATATGCACCCCCTAATTCAGATAGAAGGGAGGGAGTTCTGAGAAGAAAACGTCTAGATTATTTGGATTGTGTTGCTCAGTACTATGACATTCCAGATATTGAGCGAACAGATGAAGAGATCAACATGCTTCGGCAGGTATTCTTGATGCAGTTGGGTTATCTCTTTGATCTTTATTATGCCTTATGCTCATTTCCGATGTCTCTTTGATCTTTATTATGCCTTATGCTCATTTCCCAATGTCGTCAGTCATATAACTACTGCTGCGCTGTGCTGTTAGATTGCTGTTGATTGCCCTAGAACGGTGCCCGATGTTTCTTTTTTCCAACAAGCACAAGTTCAGAAATCCCTGGAGCGCATACTTTACATATGGTAAACTATTTCTATTTCTCTGCATTCATTAGCTGTAGAATTCTCCGTGAATTGTAGAACTAATCTACAAAGGGAACAGGAAAGAAAATAGCATTACATTTATTTCTTTAGTTAAGATGTGGAACTAGATGAGAAAACAAATGGATGCTGTTCGCAAGGTCGAAATTGATAGTGGTCATTAGGTCTGAGCATTTGTCGGATTAAACCAAAAAACCGAACCATACTGAATATGTTAGTTTTCCTTGTTTTTGTTTGTTTTAGTTTTTTCCAGTTTGAATACTTTTTATTTTAAAATAAGAACGAATAAAATTGAACTTTTTTTGGGTCCAACTATTTTAGATTTTTTCAGTTGGAATACCTTTTATTTGAAAATAAAAACCAAAAAATTTGAACTACTAATTATATGTTTTTTTGAGTTCAACTAATTATATACTCCCTCTGTTTCAAAAAGAATGACTTGGTTTGACCTGGCACGAAGTTTAAGAAAATAAATAAGACTTTTGAATTTTGTGGTTCTAAAAAATTAAAGTAATATCAATTGTACAAAAATGCCTTTAATCTTGTGGTCTTAAACATGCCACGTGGAAAGCTTAAATTAAAATGTTGTCAAAAAAGGAAAGGGGGATCATTCTTTTTTAAACAGACTAAAAAAGAAAAACATTCTTTCTGGAATGGAGGGAGTACCTATTATTTCTATTTAGTATTAAAATATCTTATGTTTTTATAAACTTAGAGATTTGCAGCTTTGCTTAATCTTGAACTCTGAGTTCCTGTCTTTCTATATTTCAGTTTTCTTACTTTTCCAATTAGGGCGTACTTTGTGTGGTTCTGCTGTGTGTCACTTCGCAGAAGATAATGTAAATTTTTTTCAGATAATTTTATTTATTTGTAAGTTCTTATTGAGTACCAAGATTATATGCTTATGTTTGCTATCTTTGTTATTTTCTCAGACTGAAAAATAGAAGTGAGTTTAGCATTACTATTGTTTCGTTTCACAGTATCATTTTAAGAGCATAAGTTTTTCAAAAACATTAATCTCAACAAGTTTTTCAAACGAACATTAGAACAACGATTAGTTTTGATTATGAATTACATTGTAAATATTAAGGGCCTGTATGGAAAGCCACAATGTAATTGGGATTATCTAATTACATTCTTTGATCTATTTGGTAGATTAGGTAATTACTTGGCAAGAGAGGAATTGGTGTAATTGAAGGGATATAATTACACTCCTCAATTCCCGAAGGAGGATAAAGAATTGGGAGTAATTACACCATGTAATTACATGAAACTTTCTAAAATTCTTTTCTTCCTTTTATTTCTATTTCTATTTTTTGTTTTGATTTATTATTTATTTTAGTTTTTTTTTTAAAATTTATTGTTCTAATATTTTCTAAAAGGTATTTTTTTTAATAGTTATTATTTATATTTCATTTCCTTCTCATTCTCAACCTTTACTTCTTCATCTGATTCCATGAAATTTTTCATACTATCTATTTGTTATTTATTCTTATTTTTAAATTAAAGTAGAATTCGTTGTTGAATAAGGTAAGAGTCTTACGTTTTTCTTTTCCTTAATATTAACATTTTTGTCAAGCATGCATTTCATGTTGTTCATCAAAATTTTGTACTTTTAGTTTTTATGATTAATTTAATTAAAACATACTGATTTTAAAAGTATAAATCAATTATTTTTTGAAAATATTAGTTAAGAACATATGTTTATTAATTAATATATTTTCAAATGATAATATATATCTTAAATATCTAATTTTATATTATTTATAAAGGTCCTTATTTGTCTAATATAAATTTTTAATTTTAGAGGATGTGAGAAATATTGGAGAAAAATATTATTGAATTGTGTTCTACATTATTACATTGAGACCTTATTTATAGATACTATATTAAACTCCTTTTCCAACTAGGATACTATAATACAATCCTTTTCCAAATAGGATTCTATATATTATTGTTATTCCTATTCCTATTCTAAGTAGGATTGTATTTACCTATTCCTATTCTAACACTGAGCATAGTGGATGTTTGTGGCATGTCTTCAGGATGAACCCCTGCCTTGTTTCCTCGCCTTTTTCTTCCTCCTCTAACGCAGTTTTCAACCTTCTGACATTGTTGTCAAACTGTCGATAGGACCATTGAAGGACCATATCTATCTTCACCTCAATCACTTACCTCCAGAGGTTCTTAAGGAGAGACTTCCGGGTATCTCTGAAACAGCTGCCATTTTCGCTGGTGTTGATGTAACTAAGGAGCCAATTCCTGTTTTACCTACCGTGCATTATAATATGGGAGGAATTCCAACTAATCACCATGGACAGGTATGAAAAATTAGTTAACATCTCCTCTCTAAAAATCTAATTTTCAACTTTTGATTTTCTTACCTGCTCCATTTTGAGGTGAAACTCATTTTTTGTATGTTATTGTTTGGCAGGTGGTCACTATAAAGGGGGATGATGCAGATGCTGTGATCCCTGGACTGATGGCTGCTGGTGAAGCTGCATGTGCATCTGTTCATGGTGCGAATCGCCTTGGTGCAAATTCTCTCCTAGATATTGTTGTTTTTGGACGGGCATGTGCTAATAGGGTTGCAGAGATTCAAAGACCAGGTTGGAGAATTTGTTTGTATATTGCCACTAACCTGTAATCATGCATGTTTAAGATTTCTGACCTGAACTTTCATTCCTGCAGGTGAGAAACAGAAGCCACTTGAAAAAGATGCTGGAGAGAGGACCATTGCATGGTTGGACAAGATTAGGAATTCAAATGGTTCATTGCCCACCTCAAAGATAAGGCTGAACATGCAAAGAGTTATGCAAAACAATGCTGCTGTCTTCCGCACACAAGAGACATTAGAGGAAGGTAGGAAAGAGGGGTTTCATATTTTTTAAATTTATTTGTATCATTTCTTTTGTAACAAGTGTCTTGGGAAGGTTTCTTTTCTTTTATATATTTGGTGACTTTATGATCTGAACCCACTATTTTCTCTGCATCCTTTTTCCTCTTTTGGGTTTGCAGGTTGCCAGCTCATTGACAAAACATGGGAGAGTTTCCATGATGTTCAATTGAAGGATAGAAGTTTAATATGGTATATTATTGTGTGGAGAAGATCATGAATCATTATTAAGTATTATTAGGTCTTCCTTTTCCTCTTGCTGTGTTCCTGAATTTCCTTCTATTTCAAATTCATAGGAATTCAGATCTTATAGAGACGATTGAACTGGAAAACCTTTTAATTAATGCATCCATCACCATGCACTCAGCCGAGGCAAGAAAAGAAAGCAGAGGAGCTCATGCTCGTGAAGATTTTACGGTCAGTTTCAATTTCTTATGAATCAGATACTAGTGCCCTTTTTTATTTTGTTTGTTCCTAATAATTTGAATTTTTGATGGTTTTGCAGACAAGAGATGATGAGAAGTGGATGAAACATACCCTAGGGTATGTATTTTCCTTATTTATTTCTGTGGTTTAGTCTCTGTAATTGATGAAAGGTTTGCTTGATAATCCATCAAATTACTTTTCCATGAACCTTTTATGCATGTTTTGGGGAGGGAGGGTGGGAGCAGGAGTGTTGCAACATTTTTCGAAAATCAGTATCAAACAACATATACCCAGTGTGATCTCACAAGTGGGGTTAGGCTAGCATGGGTGTGTACCTTACCCCAACCTTGTTGAGGTAAAGAGGTTTTCGATAGACCCAGCTTAAAAAAAAGCGTTATATAAAACAGGTCTGACAAATACAGACGTAAAAGCTATAGTGAATATACTATGGAAAAGAAAAGTACTGGCGACAAAAAAGTAAAGATAGTCAATCTCAAAAAAAATAAAAATAGTAAAGATAGCCCCTGTAAAAGAAACAATTGTAGTAAAAAAAATTGAATAATAACAATAAATAAATAAATAAAAGAGGGAGCAGACAAGGTGCTCTAAGCTAGAACCATAATCTCCCATAGGTAAGAGAGAAATTGCTTGAGTACCTACTAACCCTCGACTCTAATTCTTGACTTCCAGGCTTTTCAATCTTGGTATGTCCTCGATGAGCTAAAGATATGTCAGATCATGTCTAATCACCTCTCTCAAATTTTTTTCGGTCTACCTCTACCTCTTCCTAAGCCTATCACTGCCAACTTCTCTCACCTCTTCACTGGAACATTTGTGTTCCTTCTCTTTACATGTTCGAAGAATCTAAGCCTTGCTTCCCACATTTTGTTCACCATTGAGGTCATTATCACCTTGTTCTGTATATCTTTGTTCCAAATCTTGTCTCTTGTAGTGGGTACACACATTCATCTAAGCATCCACATTTCTGCTACATTCATCTTGTGGAATTGGTATTATCCTTCAAAAATTTATTATTATTTCTTTTGCGGAAATTGGCATTATCCTTCAAAATTTTTTTTCTTTCGAACTTTGCCCCATCTACACCAAAAAATAATGTGAATATTTGAGAAAATCAAGAAAAGGGAAGTAAAAAATATTTTATGTTAAAACAGTTGTGTTTTACAAGAATTAATGTTAAAATGGTTGTATTTTACAAGATTTGTTTTTTGAAGCATGACAATGAATTTTAATTTTTTTTTTTGCCATTGGTCTTTCATGTAAAAACTATCCAAAATTGTCATCCTCCTACAAGGCCTTTATATCCACTTGTAATTCGGTATCCATACCAAGACTAGAAGGGAAGCCCTGTGTGCCCCTCACTGGAAGAGGGCGATGATGGAGGAGATGAGTGCACTTGAGAAGAATGAGACATGGGAGATTGTTGATTTACCTCCTGATAATGTACTTTTAAACAATGTGTATAGATACGAAGCAAAATGTTAAGATATGTATAGCGGGCGCATTTAAGCTAAATTCTAGAGCCTACTTTGTCCATAGACACTAGAGATGTTATGCCTCATCATAAGTGAATCTTGATGAACAGATAAATTGTCAGAGAGATGCATGTCAAGGGAAACACAATTTTTGATAGAAAATAATAAATTTCTTTTGGGGGAAGGGTTTGATTGGCAAATGTTGGAACATTATTAGCAGAACTGCAGAAGCGTGAGAATGTTGCCTCTTATTAGCCAGAAGACAATGTATTGACACCAGTCAGCACTTAGATGCCCCCATCCTCCTCTATAAAAACTGCTTAAGTTTATTTGCCTCAGTGTTCATGAGAATCAAACTTGTCTTGAATGTCTGACTGGATGGATATAAACACAAGACTTGTATATTTGGGTTTTCATTAGTTATGTTCTCCTTGTTGATTATGTGCAGTTCACTTAGACGTTGAATCTTTGATATTGCTGTTGTGGTGGATTTGGCCACAATTCAGTATGGACTTCGCTAGTAACTTTATCGTAACCTATCGTATAACCACCTTTAGAAACTACCATCATCAAATTGCTAAAAGCCACCCAGGTGGTCTCAGTTCCAGTACTGTGGTTTTACTTTTATTTGCAGTACTTAAGTTTTCTATTTTCTGTTTTCCTGGTTGGTCCCATCGGAATGTGCTCTTGTGGTAGTGACTTTTTTTGTTCTCCAGTGCTCTTATCATGGTAGATGTACTCTACCAAGTGTTCAGCTTTAATAAAGTTCATTTATATGCAGATACTGGGAGAACGAGAAAGTTCGGCTAGATTACAGACCAGTGCATATGAACACTCTAGATGACGAAATTGAGTCATTCCCACCAAAGGCACGTGTCTACTGATATACTCGTTTATAAGGGGATTTGGGTGGCGTAGAAGTTGGTAATAAGGAAGGTTGCAATAAATCACCCAAATTGTGAAATTTTGATAATAACTGTTGATTCATTTGTGTGATGATTTGTAAGCAGCCTGTGAAGTGTTCATAAATATTAGAAGCAGAACACTATTTGTCTTGTAATCAGGAAGCAAGGCTTCTTCTGACTTTTCGATCTTGTAGAATATGGTGAAATCATTTGTTTATGCTCTTATGTACTCGACTTGTCGTGATTTCACATGAATGGAGACGTTATCTCTTCTAACCCTGATATTTCTTTTCTCCAGAAAAGCTCAGTAAGCCAGCAATATTATCTAACGAGATGTTAATGCTGCACTTTTTGAACGTGCAGAAGTACTTTTTCATGGTTTACAATCTGTAGCTGGCATTTCTAATAAATGTTTATTCCGACTTGAACTTTTTATTGATCTCCAGTGTTTGTTATTACTTAATTTTTGAATTCTGAACTTTTAGGGGTTTTAAGTGAGTGTAGCGTCAGAAAAGTTTCATATGCTTATGAAATCATTGACCAGCTGTTGAACCATTTTCATGTTTTGTGAGTTGGGCTTGTTTTGGTGCATAGCTGTTGAACCATTTTCATGTTTTGTGAGTTGGGCTTGTTTTGGTGCATAGAGAAATAAAAGATGTTTAAATTTTTGAACTGACGTTGATGTTTCACAAAAGTGGAGTCTGACAAGGGATTTAGCTGCCGCATGCTATTGACAGTCTTACCTTAATTCCAGTTTGTATTGATCAGTGGTAGACCAAGTGGGGCAATGCACTTCCTAGGAGTGAATATTTCAGCGTAACTTGCTAAGTATTATTTTTTGTCCTAATTTTACGAAACACATTCACGCTGAAAAATAATTTATTTTGAGTTTTGACTATTGGTCTGATGCAATAAAATAACATGTGATGGTTGTTTGGTGAATTTTTGACCAAAATAAGTCATTTTTAAAACTAATTCACTAAAATAATACGTTTTTTAAAAATTTTACAATACTAGTATAAACATATTTCTGAGTAACGTTTTAGGTTTTTTTAATTTTAAAAACCTAACGGACAAAAACTAACGGTGTTAAATGAATAAACGTTACTATAAATAACGTTTTAATAGTAAAACGTATTTCATGGTAACGTTTTAATCTTTAAATATAAATACTAATGGAGCAAATTAAAATTACCCAAAAAATCCCTAAACTATACCTCTTCTTCAACAAATTAAAATTACGGGCACAAATCTTTCAGAACCCTAAGATGGCCGCAAACGGAGAGGCTAGCGGTAAAGGGCTATGATCGGCAATGGCGGGACTAGCGATAAAGGGCGGTGTTGCTGTATAGAAGGTTTGTTATTGTCTACTCTTTTGTTCTATTAGTTGTATCCATTGTTTTGTAGCCGCAATAGTGTTGATTTACTTGCATCCACGATTTTGTAGTAGGAGATTGTTGCCGCTGTTGATTCTACCTTTTGGTTATTGCAAGTTCCAGGTATTCTAGTGTAAGGGTAATTTGATTCTTTTGTGAGGC
>JBCEWC010016714.1:0-12945 GCA_038996855.1 Solanum aculeatissimum
TAATTTAAACTATTTAAAAATATCAACATAAAAAACATGAATTTTTAGAAGTGTTGGGTCAAAATTGGGTGTCAACAACGATTATCTCTGAACAATGTAT
Organism: Solanum aculeatissimum; assembly: GCA_038996855.1. NCBI lineage: Eukaryota > Viridiplantae > Streptophyta > Magnoliopsida > Solanales > Solanaceae > Solanum > Solanum aculeatissimum. The sequence continues at coordinate 101 of JBCEWC010016714.1, forward strand.
TTAAAATTATTGCTTCTTCTGCTTTTGAATCTGAATGAAGGGATGTCATGCTTGTCTGTGTTTAGTATCTTCCTTGCTATGGTCGAAAGATGATTGAATGTTGTAGATTTTTGTTTCTCTTTATTGTCAAATACTGTGTTAGCTATGCAATTTGCTAACTAATTGACTTCTCTGAAAACATGCACCACTTGTACCTTAGCTGCCACGACCCATAAATGGGTGTGATACACTCGTCTTATCCCCTTCAAGACAAGTCAGTCAAAAACTCAATTACAATAATAAAGTGCGAAAAAAATAATAAAAATAAAAGTTTAACTGCGAACAATAAGTCAACTTAATTAAAATTCCCTAAAACCTGGTTGCACGTGCACAAGCCTCTTAAATTATTACAATAGATTCGAAAGAAAACACAAGTCTCAAATGATATTGTCTCTAAAATAGAATAAAATCATAAATAGGAGTGAGAGTTCGCTGGGATGTCAAACAACTACCTCACACAATCTCCACAAGAAGCCTTGGACTAGGAAGAATAGAGAGGGTGTCACGAAGATCCGAGCTCGTTACCTACAAAAATGTAGTAGCAAGGGGTGAGTACCAAACACACGGTACCCAACAAGTGAACTACTAAACATAAAATCAAGTAATATAGAATACAAGTACTCCTACACTTTGACTGAACCTGCATAAAACCAACCCAACCTAACAACTCACAATTTACATATCGTATAGCTCAATAATATCACACCAACAATTATAGATCAACAACACAAGGGATAAAGTACGTCCACCATAAGTTTCACAAAAAGGCACTCAAAAGTTTGTAAATGATGAAGATGTGCAATGCAATGCAATACGACAATGTCAGGTATAATGATGCATGTCTAGCCTAGTGATACACATCCGCTGTCTCTCAGTCCGAGACCCATGGGGGACTTTTAGTCCATGCATCCATCGCGACGTGCGACACGACCCTCAAATCATATCATCGTGGCATGCGACACGACCCCCGAATCATAGTATCCGTCGTGGTGTACGACACGACCCTCGAATTATAATATCCGTCACGGCGTACGACACATCTCTCGATATAGTACATCCTTTTGAATTCTTCTTCTTTCTCAGTTCACATAACACTTGTCACAAATATCTATGTAAGTAGGCATCTCCACACTATAATGAGGAGATGACTAATTTTAATACAATGCTTAATTCACAACAACATATTCTTGGTACCACATCAACACTAACTCAATAATTCAAAATCATTCTCAACACCTCACACAAGGAAGCACAAGATTCTATATATTTAATAAAGGTTAAGAAATTCACTTGCCTTTGTTGACTCACGATCAATCAAACACTTGAGTCTTTCCTGTCCGAATAGAATCCGAAGTAGAACAATCTAATCAAATAAATAATCACAATAAGATTTGAAACTTGCAACACCTAAACTACTAATGGCACACACAATCTAATAACAAACTCGACTAAACAAATAACTGGCGCATTGAGCAGAAGTATGCAAATAATGGAAAAAACATGTTTATATCCATATAGAAGGACAATAGTTACCTAGTTTATTCCTAACTATGTGATCCATTTAATAATGTTTGTCACCATCTGGGATCATAAACATACCATTAACCCTATTACCACCTATTATTTTCTTTTAATCCTTAACCCAACTGCCCTTTTTCCTTAAATAACCACACTCAACTTTGATTATTTGTACATATACACATAAGTGTCACTGGTCACAAACAGAACCATGCAAAATATATTCTTATCCTTTACAGTAACACCAACATCACCGATGTGTATAGGAAACATTACAAGTAAAGCATTAAGAATGTTAAAGGATGATTTCACAATTACCTGGACAAAATTTGGCGAAGTGCAATGCTTGTTTTCGTCGTAGGGTACACACCCTTTCTTCTCTTATTTTTTCTTATTTTCTAGTTTTAGTTAAATTCTAAAAGTTTACTAATTTAATCTAAAATATCTGATCATGGGGTTATAGGATTTTAAATAAATTAATATTTGGTCCACTAATTAAATCAATTATCCAGATTTATCCATAAACTAAATAACCGTAGTTATAGAATAGTCCAAAACACCCATTTAAAATTTACGTGAATGATATTTTAGGAAAATAAGAGGACTAATTTTTAAAATAGTCTAATGGGTCATTACATCATCCACCACTAAAAATCATGTTCATCCTCGAACATAAGGTAAAATAAGGTACCTAAAACCTCGAAGAGATGAGGATGTTTAGCACGCATGTCAGATTACGTCTCTCGAGTCGCCTCTCTAACTGGACAATTCTTCTATTGCACCTTCATGGAAGCAATCTCTTTGGTTCTAAGCTTCCGAACCTGTCCATCCAAAATAACTATAGGCTCCTTCTCAAATGACAAGTCTGGCACTAACTCTACTGAATCAAGTGAAACTACGTGAGACTCATCTGACACATAGTTTCGAAGCACGGAGACATAAAATACAGGGTGCACAGATGATAAGCTAGGTGGTAAGACCAGTCTATAGGCCACCTCTCCAACTCGCTCTAAAATCTCAAATGGGCCAATGAATCGAGGGATAAGCTTGCATTTCTTCCCAAACAGCTTCACACCCTTCATAGGTGACACTCTAAGCCACACATGATCGTCCTCTATAAACTCTAAGACTCGAACCCTCCTATCTGCATAACTCTTTTGCCGACTCTGAGCCGTTAGTAGTCTACCCTGAATCATATGAACCTGTTCCATGACGTCTCTGAGAAAGTCTGCATCTAACGAATCCATCTCAATGGAGTCAAACTAACCAATCAAAGATCTACACCATCTACCATACAAAGCCTCGAATGAAGCCATCTGAATACTGGAGTGATAACTATTATTATAGGCGAACTCTACTAAGGGTAAATGCTTATCCCAAAGAGAATTGAAGTTGATTACACACGCTTGAAGCATGTCCTCTAACACCTGAATCGTCCCCTCAGACTGTCCATCTGTCTGAGGGAGAAAGGCTGAACTCATATCCAGCTGAGTACCTAGACCATGTAGCAAGACCCTCCAAAAATGTGAAGTAAAGAGTGAACTATGATCCGAAATAATGGACACAGACACCCCATACAATCTAACTATTTGACTAATGTAGAGCTCAACCAACTTCTCCGCTGTATACTTAACCTTGACAAGAATGAAATGGGCAGACTTAGTTAATCGATCCACAACTACCTAGATAGAGTCATAACCACCCACCGTAGTGGGCAAACCTACCATAAAATCCATGGTGATCCGCTCCCACTTCCATGTAGAAAAGAACATTCTCTGAAACTCACCTCACAACCGTTGGTGCTCACACTTAACCTGCTGACAAGTTAAACACTTAGCCACAGACTCTGAAATGTCCTTCTTCATACCACACCACCAATAATGCTGACTCAAATCATGATACATCTTTGTCGCCCTCGGGTGAATAGAATAATGAGTACAATGAGCCTCCTCAAGAATTAATCTAATCAAGTCACCCACCTTGGGTACACAACTCGACCTCCAATTCTCAAAACACTATCAGGATCAAGTACCACTTCTGTAACCTCTCCTCTGGTCTCTTTATCTCTGATGAGACATAAATTCTCGTCTTCAAACTTGCGCTCACGAATCTAATCCATCAAGGAAGAACGAGACTTAATGAAAGAAAGTACACCACCCTCATCGGAAAGTTGTAACCTGACTAGGTCATTAGCTAGATGCTGAACATCCCTGGCCAAAGGTCGCTCCTCAACTCGTATGACAGCTAAACTCCCCATGCTGGAAGTTTTTCTACTCAAGGCATCAACCACCATGTTAGCCTTCCCCGTATGATATAAGATAGTCAAGTCGTAGACCTTTAGCAACTCAATCCACCTATGCTGTCTCAAGTTCAGATCCCTCTGACTGAATATATACTCAAGACTCTTATGATCAGTGAAGACCTGACAATGTACACCATACAAGTAATGACACCACAACTTAAGAAAAAAAAACATTGCTGCTAGCTCTAAGTCATGGATAGGATAGTTCTTCTCATGAACCTTCAACTGTCTAGAAGCATATGCAATCACCTTCCCCTTTGGCATTAACAAACCACCTAAACTAACTCCCGAAGCATCACAATACACCGTAAAGTCCACAACTTCCTCAGGTAGTGTAAAAATGAGAGCTGAAGTCAACAAAGTCTTGAGCTTTTGGAAGCTCGCCTCACACTCATCATACCAATGGAAGGCTACATTCTTTCGAGTTAGTCTGGTCAATGGAGCTGCAATGGAAGAAAATCCCTAAACAAACCATCGATAGTGCCTAGCTAACCCCACAAAACTATGAATCTCAATAACTGAAGTAGGCCTGGTCCAATCTCTAACTGCCTCAACCTTAGCTGGATCCACTCTAATCCCCTCTTTAGACATCACATGCCCTAAGAATACCACCAAATTAACCTAGAACTCATACTTGAGAACTTCACGTATAACGTTTCCTCTCTCAACCTCTGAAGTACTATCCATAAGTGACGAACATGATCAACCTCAGTCTTGGAATATACCAAGATATCATCAATAAATACTATCACAAAGGAATCCAAAATGGATGAAACACTCTGTTCATCAACTCCATGAACGCTGCAGGGGCATTAGACAACCCAAAGGACATCACCAAAAATTCATAGTGACTATAACGAGTTTGAAAAGTTGTCTTAGGGATATCTGATGCTCTAATCCTCAACTGATGATAGCCAGACCTTGAGTTAATCTTAGAGAACAAAGTTGCTCCCTGAAGTTGATCGAACAAATCATCAATACGAGGAAGAGGATATTTGTTCTTGACAGTCACTTTGTTCACCTGCCTGTAATCAATACACATCCTCAAAGACCCATCCTTCTTCTTTACAAACAAGACCGGAGCACCCCAAGGTGACACGATAGGATGAATAAACCCTTTGCTCAATAAATCTTGAAGTTGCTCCTTTAATTCTTTCAATTCAAATGGAGCCATTTGATATGGAGGGATAAAGATAGGCTTAATGCCCGACTCTAGATCAATCGGAAAGTCAATATCCCTATCGGGGGAACACCTGGAAGGTCAGTAGGGAACATATCGATAAACTCCTGAACTTCAGGAATGGACTCCATAGAAGGTAGTTCAATATTAGTATCCCAAATAAAAGCCAAGTAAGACAAGCACCCCTTATCAATCAATTTCTGAGCATGGATGTAAGAGATAACTTTACTAGGATAAGAACAACTAGTACCCTTCCACTAAATTCTCGACACCCCGAGCATGGCTAAGGTCACAGTCTTAGCGTAACAAGAAAAAATGGCATGATATGGAGAAAGCCAATCCATCCCTACGATAACATTAAAATCTACCATCTCCAGAATAATCATATCTACCCAAGTATCATACCCAGCTAGAGAAACAAGATAGGATCGATACATATGATCCACTACTAAAGCCTCACCTACTGGTGTAGAAACGTGAATGGATACAGGCATACGATCACACAACAAGTTGAATCCTGATGAAAAGTAGAAGGACACATAGAAGTAGGTCGATCTAGGATCAAATAATACAAATGCAGATCGATGACAAACTGGGATAATACCTGTGATGATTGCATTAGAAGCCTCTACCTCAGGCCTCCCTAGAAATGCATAACACTATGATCCTCTACCACCACTCATCTGAGCAATGCCTCTACCCCCACTCTACAGAATTATGACACCACTCACCCCTTTTTCTGAAGTGCGATTGCCTCTATCTATTTGAGTTCTGCCTCGCCTCCTATATGGTGGTGCTGGTGGGCTAGTTTGAACTGAAGAATTGGTATAGAGAACTCCTTGTCCCTTTAGTAAGGTACACTGTCATATCATATGATTGGGATCTCCATAACTATAACAAAACCTCTGACTCTGGGACTGATGTGCTGATCCTGAAGAATTGCGATAATTGTCTCGCCCTGTAGGCTATTGCTGTAAACCATATAAGTCATGACCCATACTATAAGATCCACGATATGTCTGACCCCCCTCATATGTAGGTAATGATGCATGAACTGGTCCTCGACGTTGGAATGAGCCACTCCCTCTATAGGACCCTCTACCTCCAGATGAGGTACCAGAAAACTGGTCAGATACATAGGCCCTCTTGGAGTCCCCAAACTCTTCTCTCTCCATCAGCTCTGCCTCCGTAGCCGCACTCACAACAGACTAAAATTAAGCTCCATCTCTAGATACTCTAAACACTGTCTGCCGAATAGAATAGGTCATTCCTCTCACAAACCTATGAACTTTCTCTGTCTCATCTGGAATAATGGCTGTAACATGTCTAGATAATCGACAGAAATAGGTCTCATACTTGGTGACTGATAAGCATCCTGCCTCAGACTCTCAAACCTCAAGCGACTCTCCTTCCTCATGCTCCAAAAGATAAATCGATCATAGAAAGCACCAAAGAACATCTCCCAAGACACTGCAAGAGATCTTACTAGCAAAGATCCTGAATATGTCTTCCATCATTCTCTAGCTAGCCCATGAAGCTGAAGAGTAACATATCGGACCCCGTGTGACTCAGCTAAACCGACAGTATCCAACAACTCTCTACAAGTAGTCATAAACGCATGAGTATCCTCTATCCTCCCTCCCTAAAATTGAGATGGGTTCATCTTCCTAAACCTCTCATAGTGGCGCTGCTCATCCCCAGTCAAAGTAGACAATGGTGCACCCCGAACCTCAACAGTTGGTGCAAGATCAATCTCACCTCTAGGACCCAATGGTGGCTGCTCCACCGGACGATCAGCCTTGGGAGCCTGATGCTGATATGGAGTCTGAGCTCCTTCGCCAGTCTGAGAACCACCTGTCATGTCTATCGTGTTACCACTTAGAGCAAAACTCTCAAGTACATTCAACACCCTCAATAAAGTACCCTGCAACAGAGGTGAGGCTACGTGCTCTGAAGGGACCTGGTCCTCACCATCCTTTATATGTGCCTCCGGAGAAGCCCCTCTAGCCCGCCCTCTAGGTTGTGCCGCTCCACGAACGCGACCTCTAGCATGAGCTCTACCCCTACCCCTAACTAGGGTCTCAACAACTGTCTCGGGAGCTGTCTCACCTCTACCACTAACAATAATAACTCTAGTCCTTTCCATCTATCAAAAGAATATGGGCACAACTCAGTATTAACAAAGATAACTACACACGAAAAGAGAGAATAAATAAAAAGAAGTTTCCTAACAGTCTTCATAGCCTCTCAAAGATAAGTACAGATGTCCCTATACCAATCCTTGAGTCTCTACTTAGACTCGTCTTGTATGCACATGAGACCTATGAACCGATATCTGATACCAACTGTCACGACCCATAAATGGGCGTGATGGCACTCATCTTATCCCACCAAGACAAGTCAGCCAAAAACACGATTACAATGATAAAGTGTAGAAGAAATAATAAAAATAAAGGTTTAATTGCAAATAATAAGTCAACTTAATTTAAATTCTCCAAAACCTGGTTGCACGTGCACAAGACTCTAAATTATTATAATAGATTCGAAAGAAAACACAAGTCTCAAATGATATTTTCTCTAAAATCAAATAAAATCATAAATAGGAGTGAGAGTTCGCTAGGATGTCAAACAGCTACCTCACACAATCTTTACTAGAAGCCTCAGACTAGGAAGAATAGAGAGGGTGTAACGAAGATCTGAGCTCATAACCTAAAAAAATATAGTAGCAAGGGGTGAGTACCAAATACACGGTACCCAACAAGTGAACTACTAAACACAATACAAGTAATATAGAATACAAGTACTCTTACACTCTGACCGAACCTGCATAAAACCAACCCAACCTAACAGCTCACAATTTACATATCGTATAGCTCAATAATATCACACCAACAATTATAGATCAACAACACAAGAGATCAAGTACATCCACCATAAGTTTCACAAAAAGGAACTCACAAGTTTATAAATGATGAAGATGTGCAATGCAATGCAATATGATATTGTCAGGTATAATGATGCATGTCTAGCCTAGTGATACACATCCGTTGTCTCTTAGTCCGGGGCCCATGGGGGATTTTTAGTCCATGCATCCGTCGCGGCGTGCGATACGACCCTTGAATTATACCATCGCAGTGTGTGACATGACCCTCGAATCATAATATTCGTCACGGCAAGCGACATGACCCTTAAATTATAGTATCCATCACGGTGTGCGATACGTCCTTTGATACGGTACATCCTTTTGAATTCTTATTCTTTCTCAGTTCACATAACACTTGTCACAAATATCTATGCAAGTAGGCATGGTTACACCATAATGAGGAGATGACTAATTTTAATACAATGCTTAATTCGCAACAACATATTCTTGGTACCACATCAACACTAACTCAATAATTCAAAATAATTCTCAACAACTCATACAAGGAAGCACAAGATTCTATGTACTTAATAAAGGTTAAGAAATTCACTTGTCTTAGTTGACTCATGATCAATCAAACACTTAAGTCTTTCCCCTTCGAATAGAATCTGAAGTAAAACAATCTAGTCAAATAAATAATCATAATAAAATTTGAATCTAGCAACACCTAAACTACTAATGGCACAAACAATCTAATAATAAACTCGACTAAACAAATAACTGACGCACTGAGCAGAAGCATGCAAATAATGGGAAACAAACATGTTTATATCCATATAGAAGGACAATTGTCACCTAGTTTATTCCTAACTACGTGTAAAGGTCCATTTAATAATGTTTGTCACCATCTGGGAGCATAAACATACAATTAACCCCATTACCACTCATTATTTTCTTTTAATCCTTAACCCAACCACCCTTTTTCCTTAAATAACCCCACTCAACTTTGATTATTTGTACATATACACTTAAGTGCCATTGGTCACAAACAGAACCATACAAAATATATTCCCATCCTTTACTAGTAACACCAACATCACCAATGTGTATAGGAAACATTACAAGTAAAAAATTAAGAATGTTAAAGGATGATTTCACAATTACCTGGACAAAATTTGGCGAAGTGCGATGCTCGTTTTCGTCGTAGGGTACACGCCCTTTCTTCTCTTATCTTTTTCTTATTTTTTAGTTTTAGTTAAATTCTAAAAGTTTACTAATTTAATCTAAAATATCTGATCATGGAATTATAGAATTTTAACTAAATTAATATTTGGTCCACTAATTAAATCAATTATCCAGTTTTATCCATAAACTAAATAACCATAGTTATAGAATAGTCCAAAACACCCATTTAAAATTTACGAGAATGATATTTTAGAAAAATAAGAGGACTAATTTTTAAAATAGTCTAACGGGTCATTACATTAGCTGACCCCATAAGACCTTGAATTTCCTCCACTAACTCCACTATTTCCCAAGGTATTTTCCATGTCCTCCTTAGAATGTTCCTTAGACTTAGTGAATCAGTCTCTATAACAATGTATTTAATAAATTGTGAAACACAATAGAGCAAAGCTTCCTTAACTGCCGTTGTTTCAGCAATCATATTAGTAGACTCCCCAATATAGTCTGCTTCAGCATATATAAGGTCCCCTTGGAAATTTCTAACAAAAAAATTATATGAGCTCTTTCTCAGATTACCTTTACTAGCACCATCTGTATTCACTTTTACCCATCCTCACTTTGGCACACTCCACCTTACTATGCTGAACTGCATCTTAGGCTTATGATTTTGTAGAAGATCAAAGCATTCAATCCAGTCTTTAGGTAAATGTTTCCATCTTGGAAAAAGGTACTTAATCAACTGATGAATGAATTTTAGACAATTAGTGTAAAGTTTCCAGAAAGTGTCAACTTTACCATGTCTAATTCCATTCCTCCTCTTCCATAACATCCATATAATAATGGCTGGTAGGGAAATTATGACTGTTTTACCTCTTAAAGAGTCTGCATGTATCCACCACTTCCTTATTGTAATAAAGAGGGATTCTTCCAATGTGAAGCCTGCACATGTAACAAATTTCCCCCCATAACCTTTGGGCTACAGGGGATGTTAGAAATAAATGATTAATATTTTCATCAGTCCCAATGTCACAACATCCACATTTGACACTATAGGAATCCCCATGCTTCTCAAAATATCATTAGTAGGGACTCTCCTTTAGAAAACTCTTCACAAAAAGAAAGAGATTTTATTGGGGAGAACCTTTAACCAGATCAGCTTAGTCCATTCCACCAACCTTTTTCTGTGCCTTAATAAACCATGAGTAGATTTAACTGAAAATTTCCCATTCTTGCTCACTGTCCACCAAGATTTATCATCAATTCCATCACTTTTAGGTTTGATCTCCTTGAGGATGCATTCTGCCATTTCAACCGATAAATTGTCCCTCAATGCTATTTCATTCCAGGAGCTTTCTATCAAAAAATCCTTGACCTCTTATCTTTTCTTCTTGAGCAGATTCTCCTTCACCATAGTACAAAGCACCCCATTTTGTCCAGTTGTCAAACCAGAAGCTTGAGGTTCCTGCTTTCACTTGCCACCAAATATAAGGCTCAACTTCATCTCTGACAGTAATCATACCCTTCCATACTTGTGAAGCACCCATTCCCTCTACTAGAGTGGGGTGTAGTTTTTTACAGCATTTATTACCCATGAACCAACTCCATAAGGACCCTATTGATGTTCTAAAGTTCCACCATATCTTAGCTAGTAGTGCCGTGTGTATATCAAACATAGATTTAAAATCCAATCCACCCTTCTCTATGGAAAAACACAAGTCATCCCAAGCTAACCAATGTCTTCTTTTTACTGATGAAGTATTGCCCTAAAAGAATCTGACAAAGATTTGATGTATTGCTTTGACAACTCCTTTTGGAGTGGCCATGGCTGATAATAAATGTATTGGCAGAGATTGCAATACATGCTTAATTAGGATTATCTTCCCTCCAAAAGATAAGAATCTATTCTGCCATGATAGAATTATCCTTGAATATTTCTAGCAATATCTTCAAAGTGGCTCCCCTTCTTCCTCCCATAGTAAACAGGACACCCCAGATATATAAAAGAAAAATCACCTTGTCTGATTCTTGTCATTTTTCTCAACCTGATAAAGAAGATCAGAGGGAATTCTCATAGAGGTAAAAGAAGCTTTTGTATTTGTTAGTTAATTGCCCAGAAACTTCTTCATACTTCCTCAGCACTTTCATCATTTTAATGATAGATACCCTATCCCCTGAGCAGAACAAAATAGTATCATCTGCATAAGATAAATGATTCATCTCAGGGTTTCACTTAGGCATACCATACCCCTTGAAATTGTCATGACCCGAATAGGGGGCCTGGATGTGATATGGCAAAAGAGGACCCGAAGACCCTCGATCAAGCCATCATAGCATCATTACGCTCACCATCGGTTCGGAAACGCGAAAGCTAAAACATGTAGCACATAAGCTCTAGGGATTTAGGGACTTGGGACTCAAGCTATGGGGACAATACGGGAAAGAGAGAAGCATACTTGCATATAGCACATAGTCATACACCATACATAACATTCAAGACATAATCAAAACATTAGAACAAAATCATGAGACATGCTAAATAACACCATATATATAGTAAGGATCCAACATACAAGCCAAACGTGATAGAGTAAAGATTTGTCCAAACATGCCTCTGCATAGATGAGCGAGGCCTCAACAAGCTTTGAGGCTCACCCTCAAGTCTCGAAAGTAAATACATAGAAATAAGAAGGTAGATATATGGTGGCTTTTGCCCTTGAAAATTAGGGCTCACCACTACAAGTCTTCAATGAAGTATCAAGCATCGTCCGGAAGAATGTAATAATCATCCTCGTACCCTACATGGTTTGAACATCTAGAAAAGAATATGAGTTAGCACAATTAAGCACTAAGTATGCGGGCATGCAATGCATATGACAAGTATAATATGACCAAGAAATATGTCAAGGGGACAAGTGATACGAAAGGAGTGCACGTAGCCAAAGAGTTATATAACAATATGCTATGCCATGATGCATGAGATGCAATCCTATGATCATATATATATAGCAAGGATGTACCTCAACCGACAAAGACAAAAAGATTCGGATGAGCCACTACCCGAACCCGGTACTATTTGCCAAATAGTACCCTATCACCCTTAAACAAGGGGATACAAAACATAACAATCCCTATTTAGGGAGAACCCATGGTGGCACATGGTTTGATGGAATAGGCAGGGTCTCTAAGTACCCAATTTTGCCACTTACTCCCTTGTTGCTAAGCTCATCCCACGAGAATACGTATAGGTACATGCAACATTTTAATCCGAAGACTTACGCTTACTTTCAAAACATGCATACTTAGTCAAAACAAAACCATTGTTCAAAACTTGTTCATCCTAGAGTCAAAAGCTTATCAAAACCTTGCAAAAAATATCATGATCATATCTTATCAATGCAATAAGAGTAGCCCATCTAATAGCTTATCATATTAAAATGGTGCAAGCACCCAAAATGCTCAAAGCGCCAAAATATAGAGATCATATGATCAAAAGCCTTAACAAAACTTATCATATCAAAGGTTCATACAAATGTTTCATCATACCAATAACCATTCATATGCCATGAATGAAGTTCAAGATCATGGGTAATGGAATTTAAACTTTATTTAACAAATTGGAAGACATTTGATCATAAAACATGTAGAAATTCATAAATAAGCCATAATGCAAGTTACCCATGGTTAATTAAATCATGAAATTGAACATGCAAGTTGAACAATTAGGGTTTCATAAATCATCCATGAATTCAAGTGTAAAA
>JBCEWC010016715.1:0-12945 GCA_038996855.1 Solanum aculeatissimum
GTGTCTTATATTTTGATTTTGTCCTCATTTTATTTTTCATTAGTGTGCACCGAAAAACTGTTTTAAAAACACCGAATTAAACCGAACTGAACTTGAAAAAATCGAACCGAATCGAAATATTTCGGTTCGGTATATGGTGCACACTTTTTCAAACCGAAGAACCGAATTGAAATTTGCTAAAACCGAACCGAAGAACCGAACGTCCACCCCTAATGAGTAGCCATGAAAGTGATTTTAGGAGGATAGATTTTAGAACAAATTATAGAACTTAAAAGTTATAAAAAAATAATAATTATTGTATGAATATGTATAGTTAGTATATATTTGTATATTATAATATATATATATTTAATATATAATTCATGTATAAGTAACATGTATTGTATAACAGTATATATTTTTTATAATTTTTGAAAATTATATTGTTTCGCTGATTTTGGACTATTTTTAATTTATTATATATATATATATATATATGTGTGTGTGTAATTTCCCCTAGATTTTACCCCCTCCATTTATTTTTAATTGTCAAATTTTAATTTGGTACATTTGTTAAAAAATAATTATTAATATAATAACTTTTTATCTTTATTACTTCCTCCGTCTCAATTTATTTGGTTTAGTATACATGACAAAAAAATTGAAATGGAGGGAGAAATTGATAAGGGTCTCATATATATTTACTCTTTATATTATTTAAAGACATTAATTCAATGACAATAAATTGAAGGTATAATAAAAAAAATTATCCTACTTTAATTTATTAAAAATGATAAATAAAAATCAGACAACTAAAAATGAACGGACAGAGTAGTTAAGGGTGTCAATTTAGAAAAATCAAGAATGGATTGATTGCTGTTTTTCCAAATCTATGCTTTGGTTAAACAAATAAATCAATTCAACTTTTAATAGCAAGTTTTTATGTAGTTTATTCAGGCTAAAGAGAGATAAAACAATAATTCCGTCAAACAATAAGGGATATTAGCACTTTTGATCTATTTTTTGCTGTGTTGTTTCAATTAAGTCGTTCAAAATTTCCTTATGTATAATACTTATTTATTTGTATTTTTACACACTACGTCTCCAGCTTCCGATTTCTGAAGACGAGAAGGCAATGTTCTATTTAATGCAATTTAACTCTTTTTTTTTATTTTTTATCTTGTACTCCTTCCGTCCAATTTTACTTGACCTCTATTGATTTGGTACAGGGATTAAGAAGTAGTAAATGATAGGGGTAATTTTACCAAATCACCCTTTGAATATAATTAATACATTATATTGAAAAATGTAACAGGGAAATAACTATAATTAATGACAAGGGCAAATTAGCAATTAAGTGTAGAATTATCTCTTAATTTCATAAACTGAACAAGTATTATAGGACATCCTAAAATACTATAGGGGCCAAGTAAAGATGGACGGAGGAAATATCACACCGAGCTTGTCAGCAAATGGCACATGACACTTGTGATCTACAATTAATTACCCAACAGAAATAAGGTTACAAGATAAATTAGACACAAACAAAACATCTTATATTCTTGATTGTCAATTTAGCACGTCCTGATTTGGGGGCTAGTGCTTTTGTACCATCGGGAAGGCATAATGGCAGTGGACTCATATCATCAATGCTCAGCGTTACTTTTTTGAAAGTTAATGTGATCAATTTTTAATTAAATTATAATATATTAAATAAATAAAAAATAAATTTTCAGAAATTATGGGGAAAATTCAATAAACTATAATTTTGTTTTATATCACTATGCTCAAAATGTTAGTTTAATCTCATATTATTTGATTTTTTTTAAAAAAAAAATTATACCAACTAAAAAAGAGCATAATAGCAAGTTCAAAATTTATGTGACATGATGAGATGCACCACAATCGAGCGATCAGTGATCAAATCCATTGATATGTGTGTCCAGTGTATAGATATGTGGCTGTCACACACTTATATATGCCTTACAATACAACAGTTTGTCGTTGCTGGACGGGGAAGTTTCAATCAAACAACAAAGGAGAATTACACAAATTACCCCTTAAAAGCAAAGTAATTACCATGATTTGCTCTGTCCCACACAAATTTGATATATTTTTTTTAAAAATCTATTATATATTTTTGAGATAAGTGTTAGAAATATATCTTAATTTTTTTTTTATTTCGTACCTACACTATTGGAAGTATTAGTTTCATATCTAAAATATCACTTATTAATTTGAGAAGCACCCCTTTATATTTTATTTCACTCTCACCATAGTGTGTATTACATTCTCTCTTTTATTTATTTTTAAAATATCACATCAGACGTTACATAGACAAAATATTCCACTTTGATAAAATAATAAATTATAGTATTAGTTAAATTAAATATTAAAGTATTATTATTTAAAAAAAATTATAAAATATTTTTCTTACTCCACCCCACTACTTTCTCCCACGATACCCACCCCCCACCCCTGAACCAACCAATGCCACTTTGATAAAATAATAAATTATAGTATTTAATTAAAATTAAATATTAAAGTATTATTATTTAAAAAACTATTATAAAATATTTTTTCTTACTCCAACCCACCACTTCCTTACACGATACCAACCCCCACCCCCCGAACTAACCAATGTTTTTTTTTTTTTAAAAATAATTTTTTTTAAAAATATCTTACTTCGTCCCCCTCCCTCCTCCTCGCCTCCACCCCCTTAAACTAATAACTTAGATATTATTTTATTTTTTTTAGAAAAAATAATTCTACGCTACCCACTTAATCCTTTACTTTTTTTTTCTCATTTTAAAAAATTATTTTATATTTTCAGCAAGATTTTTTAAAAATAATTTTTTTTATTTTTATTATATTTGATACACAAGTAGGAAAAAAGAATTTTTAAAAATATATGTACATATCTAAAAAAAAATGATAAAAATAAATTAGGAACGAAGAGTTAGATACGGATGAGATAAAATTTTATTTATTTAAAAAATATCAATTTTTTTAGATAGGAGTAGAGTAGGGACTCAAGTTTGAACTTTTTAAAAATATTTTATAAAAGAGATTTAGAAAAATGAAAGGGCAGGGAACGTTGGAGGGTGGGGAGGGGTATGCGGGGGTGGAGGGTGGGCAGTGAAGTAGGTGAGAAAAATATTTTAAATTTTTATCTTTGTAAAAATAATTATTTTAAAAAATAATATATTTTTGAAAGAATATTTATATTTTAATCTTTAACTTTTAACTAATAATAATAGTTTATTTATTTTTTTCAATATGAAATATTTTATCCACGTAGTAAAATTTTTATCAATAAAAGAGAGAGTGTATTACACATCACTGAAGTGTGTTTCTCAAACTAATAAGTGATAGTTTATGTATGAAACTCAAAAAATGAGATAGTTTAGGTGTGGTTTTGATACTTAGCTCTATATTTTTCATTTTCTTTTTAAAGATAAAAATAAAATTATTAATTAACTACTTATAGATTAATAAAAATAAAAATTAAACAAATTAGACTGCGATAAAAATAATTACTAAAAATACTAAAGTCCACTAGCTTATTTATTAAAATCTAATTAATGAAATATATTTTTATAATATTTTTTTTTTTTTGCAAATGAAAACAAAACTTAATCTAAGTCTGTTTTTGTAATTACTTTTACAAGAATTAATTTGCCAAAATTGATATAAAAAATAAATGTCAAAATTAAAGATGAATTTTCTAAGACCCTTTCAATACATGATATATACCATGTGAGTATATAATCTATACTATATTAAAAGCGTGAAGGTCCATAGAAATATTGTTTGAACTTTTTGTCCTTCATTAAAATACTAGGCTTTAGATAAAATTGTCTTTTCACTATATTTTTAGTTTATTATTTTGTCTTTTATTTATTTAGTTTCAAGATTCACTTTTGGATTAGAATTTCATTATATTTAGAATTCACTTTTAATTTAAGACTATTCTATATAAATAATTGTCTAGACTATGAAGGAAAGTGAAGGAAAAATATTATTACTATTCTAATATTTAAGACTTTAAAATTAATTAAAATTTGGATTATCAAATATTTTGTTAATAAAAGTATGTAATATAAGTATATAAAAATTTAAAAAGAAAAAAATCAGTGAAATTCCGTTTGAAACATTAAGTTACTCCTTTTATAGTTCAGAGTTTTTTTCACATTAAATTTTTATCAATTAATTATTTAATTTCTAACCATTTAATTGCAAATTATTACTTTATGTAATAAAAAACTATTAGCATATCTATACTGTAAGTAATTGAATTGAATATTGTATTTATTTTAGCAGGTACTATTTTTATATAATTTTTAAATAACACATCAGATACGTGTGAAACACATACAATGAACTAGTAAAGGACTAAGGGGTCGTTTGGTAGGGGTATAAGAATAATGCTAAACACAGTATATTAATAATATTTATATTAGTAATACTTGTATTAGTTATATTTGCATTAATTATGAAAAAAATATTTCTTATGCATTGTTTGATTTGGTGTATTAAAATAGCATCCATTGCATATATATATATTTTTTAAAATTATTTATAAAGATATCCTCTACAAATATGGTGGAAAAGATGTAAATAAAATTTTGAGAGACAGTTAAATCTTTAGCCATGCTATTGCGTGCATTAAAACTCATTTTATTACTAATACCATAAATTTTCATGTTTTAGTAATACACAATAAAATATACACTAACTAACTATATAATCTAAAAAAATGTACCAAATCAGATATTACTAATACACAAAACTAATGCATTCATTATTTTTTCTAATACACTTTAACCAAACGATCCCAGAAGTATGTCATTGAAGGACTAAAATGGACTTTAATGAGACCATTTTAGTATATAATACTGTGATGACATCATGAAGAACATAGGAGTGTCTTACTGAAGGACCGAAGCAAACATCATGGAAATCACCATAAATTTAAAAAAAGAATAAAGAAAAAGAACAAAAAAAAGTTAATAAAACTAAATTCTGGAGAAAAAAATTAAAAAATGAATTAAACGAAATTAGAAATAATAAGAAATAAATGAAATAAAAAAGGAAAAAAGAGAAAAAAAAAATGAAAGGAGTAGAGAAATAATAAAAATGAACAAGGAGAAAAAAAATAAAAAGAGCCAAAATTGAGCATGGGATCAATTACGGTAAAAAAATTTAGGGAAAAGATAAACGAACAAAAATTTATAAAAAAAATTAATTAAAAAAGTAGTAATTTTTATATTGCTTCTTATGTAATCAAATAACTTAATTTTATTATATTTTTATTAGTCTATATAGTTAGGTACTATATTTATTTTATTTTTAGAAAAAGTTAAAAAAAGAAAGAAGAAAAGAGATACTAGTACAGTAACAAAAAGTTAAATCAACTTAAGGAAAAAAAAAAGAAGAGAAAGAAAAAAAGAAGTAATATTATGATGGTAATAGTTAAGACACAAAATAAGACAAGTGCTGCAGCATAACTAAATAAATATTAATTAGTGAATTATTTAATATAGTTATAATTTCATAATTATAATTTAATAAAAATAATTATTAATGTCTAAAATTTGATTATAGATAGCGAATTATATAAATAAATCTGTATAATGACAGTGATCTACTTACCTTATTTATATATTAACAACGAATTATACAATCAAATTTGGATGTTGTTAGCGAATTACTACACAAACAAAAATATCAATAAAAATAAAATTATAACTGTAAAATATAATTAGATAAATAATTGCTAATGAATATAATTAATATATTTATTACTGAATAACTATTATCGGGATGATTATTTTGAGGACATCAAAGTTAAAAACATTATTATGTAAATACTTAAGAAACTATTACCTCCCAAATATACAAAATAAAGTTTTCTTCCTACTGTCCAATAATTACCCCTATGGTAAATGACAAAACTGTTAATCACTAGTCAGGTCCAATAATGTCAATTTTCAGTCTTTTGGAGCTATTTCTTTTTGTTTTTGGGATGTGTGTGTTTAACTTTAATTTTTTTTATTTTTAATA
This sequence comes from Solanum aculeatissimum, assembly GCA_038996855.1. Lineage (NCBI taxonomy): Eukaryota > Viridiplantae > Streptophyta > Magnoliopsida > Solanales > Solanaceae > Solanum > Solanum aculeatissimum. The sequence continues at coordinate 6,046 of JBCEWC010016715.1, forward strand.
AAATTATTTTCAATCATATAAATAAAATTATTTTAAATTATAAATTGTAAATATTTTTTTAAAATATCATATCAAATCAAGAGTATTACATAGACAGAGATAGTATTATGTTGGAACTATTGGTTCTACAAGAGTAATTATTGTACTTCTTCTCTGTAAACGAGTCTGCTACTCTGAGATGTGGTACAATAAATCCAACTTAAGTAGTGTACTTTTACTATTTTGATGAAATGTGTTTAGAATCTAACATCAAAGCTAGAAACAACCAAACTTCAATTATTCAGATTTGTTGTTTAGTTAGTAAACTTTGAACTATATTTTATCCAACCTTGAAGAGTTTCTCGTTTAAGGGGAAAAAAAAACATAAACCTTTTTACCAATTAATTTTAGAAATTATTCTCTTGATAATTTTAACTTGTATTCACTTTTATAAGTGGATTGCTAATACGACCGTCGCTTGGTTAAATTATTTTTTAGTATATTTACCATTATAATCTTATTTGTCGTCCCTAATTAATTTTGTTAGCGTTTCACTAATGACTATTTGGATGCTTATAGTTAGAACTTAGGGGCAGCAAAATAAACTCAATCCGTTTAAATTTAGATAAGTTATTGACCAACTCATTTATTAGTTTAATATATTTCAGCCCATTGAAAAATAATATTGAAATGTAGCCAAAATTGATTCATGAGAAATTTTGTCAAAATATTTTTTTTAAAAAAATATTTTTTAAATTGAATATTTTGTATATAGCCCTAATAAATAAAAAAAATTACTATATACAGCCATATTAAGGAAAAAATAATTCTAAGTACTAAAAATTGTAAAAAGAATGAATAAAACAACTAAAACTTAACAAAATATTGTACGAGTTGGAATATGACACACAATTTAATCCATTTAAGCTTAAATAACTTTTAAACAAGTCAATAATCTATTCATTTAATAGCTCAACTCACTTTGAGTACTCTAGAAACTACAATTATTCAAGTCAAATATGAAAATTTTACTTATCACCCTAAGGTCGTTTTCGTTCAATATTTTGTTGGTAATGTTAATTCAAAGATAATTTGTTTGTATATATGTTCTATGCTCGTATAGACTATAGTACATGATGACTTATTAAATTTGGTAACAAAATATATATACCTAATCTTAGTGATACTCCCCCCCCAAAAAATCTGGTGTTAGTTACACAGTTCAGACCCACTAATCTTACCACACTTGAATTTGATATGATTTTCTTCCAGTACGTACTACGTTAGCATGTTATTTTCACTACCTTAAACAAACATTGCCCTACCATTGGTGTGAGTAACAGCATCTGATCTTCCCACAAATAATTATATTCTTCAACTGTATTGGAATATATGCGTCCACTACAATTGGGAATCAACTCCCTCGACATAGTAACCATATAAGAATAGAAGGAACGAGTAAAATGCAAACAATAAGAACACATAATTTTACGTAGAAAAACTTCTTACTCAAGGGAGAAACAATCATGACCTGTCACACATGATTTTAGCAATCAAACTCCATTAAAATGCAAGACCAAAGTCATCTATTACAAACTCTTGTAACCTAGACTATCCACCCCTTGACTTGCAATATCTCTAAGATTTGAGCCTAAGCAATATCTCTATTGCCCTCTACACAAACTAACTCTAGTTAATGTAGACTTTTAACAATTGATTCAAGGATAACTCTTAGTCAAGAACCTAACAACACATGGCGGACAAACTGATCACTGTTCCTTTGTAGATTAGGAAAATAATCTTACAATGCTTGATAACTCAGACACAATATCTACTAAGAAAGACTATCAGATTTGCTCTATCAGGTCCCTTGAGTAAAATATTATATTGTTACTTTGAGATTATGATATCCGTTGCCTTTTTTTCAAATGATTCTTCTGAAAGCACACATGTTATCTTGAAAGAGGCTCCTCTTAACGTGCAATAAGAGAAACCTCAATATCTCTCATTGGTCAGTGAGTACGAAGCACAAGAACAACGGGTACTTTTTTAACCAATTTGTCAATTTTTACAATTGGCTTCCAATTTCGAAGTAGGCAATTGAAGCACACAGGACTTGGTCCCTCGACTAGGTTCCATTGTTCGTTGACACATCAAAACATACAACAACAATAAGTTTTTCCTTTTTGATGATGACAAATCATGCACTATATTCCCCTCGCAACCCAACTTTCCTGCACTATATTCCCTCTGCGACCTATATTCCCCCTTCGACCTTATATTCCCTTTGTGACTCAGACTTCCGTAACCAAATCCACCAATACGTATTCTACCTTTTGGCATCATTGAAACAAGAAACAATACACTGAATTAAGATGCACAATAAAAATAAGCTCACAACCACCTGGGTGACACAAACACAAACAAAATTACTTACCAGAGAAGCAAGTTAGAAGAGACAAATAATTGCATTCAAACAAAAGATAGTATTACAAAATATAACCCAAGAAATATACAAGAGATCGTCGAGGATGTGCCTTGTCATATATAGTCAACACAAAAAGAAAGAGACAAAAGGAACATGATTGAAAGGTTCATATAGTAGGTGGTTTAGGGGCAAAGGACTACAGAAGAAGAGTCATCCTAGCATTTGAATCTGTATGTGTCCGCAAGAATTGCTGAATCAAATATTTTACTTTCACACGTAGTTTCTCATTTTTTACGTGCAGCTTGGCCATTTCGCTTGAACTTGGCCCCTCCTTCTGGACCTACAAAAATTGTAGGGTCTAACAGGCCAACTACACTGTATTCTAGTCCATCACAAGTAATGAGAGTAAAGTACATACGACAATAATAGTTATATCATAAGTATCTACAACAACTAGCTAGGCCCAATAGAATCAGAAATATGCCAAGAATCAAGTCATAGTACGGGAAATAGGCAACAAATAGTCTCACAGTTATCATATCCCTATAACATCAGACAACATACTCCCACAAATAAAGGTTAGGTCAGAATATATACTTGTCCCACAGAATCAACCCATACACGACCCTTAACAGGCCTCTCTGTACTCAATATCACCATAATATATCAAAATTTTAACATTCATAGCCAAGAATGCAGAGTATAATCTCACAACAATATATACTACGCATACCGGACACAACTAGCATATCATATACATCTCAGTTCAATATGCATATAGTTTCACTCAATCTAAGGTGTAAGGAAAACCTAGCCTACTTGAAAACCGATGTCTTGATTTCAAAATAAACCCAACCGAGCTTTTCCTTTCTTGATAGCCTACCAATTCTGCTCAGTTGTGAAAGCATAATCCACAATATTAATACTGTCAATTTTGCTGCATTATCTTGAGAAACAAGTAAAATTAGGCCAAAAATGGACCCAGAAGACCAAGAAAAGGCCCAAAAACAAAGTTAGAAACTTAATCAGAAAAATATTCTTTTCAAAACTTTCCTGATCAAAATTCTCGAAACCAGACAATTTCAACGAACACCCATTATACCACAGCGTTCCTCTCGGAATATAGAATAATTTAGACTCAATTTTTACTTAATTCGGTCAGGAATTGGCTAAGATATCAACACATAAAGTTTTCACAATTTTTGAGAAGATATTCAACTAAAATAGTGAATTTACCTCGAAATAAATATTAAATCCTGAAACCGCCTTCACCATGATGTTCCTTGCAAAAGTTTGAGTCACGTGGACCTATGGATCATTGAAAACAGACTTGAAATATAATTTTTATGAGCTTTCAAAATTGGATAAATGAGCTGATTCGCGTGAGTGAAGGCCAATATATAGGCCACTCACGACCCTCCACGAACGCGGAACAAGCCTCTGCGAACGCGGAGGTGTAGGATACCCATGCTCCGAAAATATAGACTTAGGTCCCTGAGCGTGGATCTCTAGCTAGCCTCCCTTCCGCGAATGCGGCATTGCCCTTCGTGAACGCGGAGGGGTTATTGTTGTTGGTGCTGCACCAACAATTTGCAAAACTTCCTCAGGCCATTATTGAGGCGTTTGATTTTTGTTTTACACAAATAAATAGTGTAGCCATATGGATTTCGATGTTGTGGAGCCAATAGTGCAGTCAGAATTTCAAATGAAGCATCTTACGAAAAAATAAGGGTCCCACTTCTTTTCACCTAATTTTCGCTAAAAGAACTGAGAGGGGCAAAATGCAACCGGATGCCCCTATCAACTAACGAAGGGTTATTTAAGCATGTTTTTGACGTTCCATAGCTGACTGCGCCATCATATTGCTATTTCGAGCACGTTTAGTTTTGCAAGGTTTTTATAGAAAAATATTTTTAAATTCTGGTTGAACTCATTTTAATACTTTTAGCTCAAAATCATACCGGGACCCTCCATCCTTGGACAAACCACTAGCCTAACCTAAATTTGCCATTCCAGAACTGATGTAATTGTCAGAATCCTATTTCGAGGACATTTGCTAGGATTTTTATCATGACCCAAGCCTAGGGCCTAGGTGTGACACGACGAATGGAGAACTCGAAAGGAACTCCAAACAAGCCTCTAAAGCATACATACCACATCCTTGGTTGTGGAAGAATAATTAAAACAACAAGCATATAATTCTAGGGATGCAGGACTTTGGACACAAGCTATGGGGATGGATAAGGGAAAAGAGCTTAGATGAATCATATAGCAATCAAATTCTAAGGGGTGGGTAAAGTATAACTCGCGCTATGGGAAGAATAGGGACTTGGTACGTCCATCTCATCATCAACACACAACAAGCATAAAAAAAGGAATAGGGACTAAGAGAAGTCTTCCATAACTACATAAGCATAAAAGGAGTTAAGCTCATAACATACATATCCACATCCAACAACATCTCTAATACAAATGGAACGGGGGATAAGATATCTCCCGGGCTCACCCTCAAAAGATAAATATCCAAAAATAGACAAGTCTTAACAAAAGCATGAAAGTAAAGTGGATATTGTCCCCGAAGTGGAGGACTCACCAATAACAATATTCATATGAACTGGCTAGCTACATGGAGGAGGAGGATGAATAGGAGCTCCGGTCCCTACATAGTTAGATCATGTAGGTAAAAGTATGCGTTAGTACTTGGAATGTACTAAGTATGCGGGGTGCAATGCAATAGGGAAACATAATCCATAATTAAATAATATGCATAATCATAGTGAAGCTCAATACGACGTGAATGATCAATTCCTTACTCAAAACATGTATGAGGATAGTCAAATCATGAATCATATTATACTTAGATGGGAAGGGACCATAACCAAAAATTTAGATCAAGCGAGCTACTACATGGAATCCCGATGTTCACTTCACATAGAATAAAGGAGTGGTCTACTTTGTAAAGGTAAACCATCCTCTCCTTACGGGCACTTCCCCTTTTTGAAGAGAGAGAGTGTATCACAAATACCTTAAGGGGACTTTACCCATTTCAGTTACCTTACAAGAACTTTATCCTTTTCGATTATTATATGATAAGATTGTTGACACCCAATTTTGACCGACCTAAACCCATTTTAGATCGTCATTTGATTAAAACAGGTATTTTTTTAAAACTTTTTAAAATAAACGGTTTTATTTTCAATAATTGCGTATTTTGCATATACATATTTTAAATATTCAAAATTCGCTCATTTTTAAGATTTACTTTTTGTATTATTAATAATAATATTATTCGTTTCCACTTTTATAATGATAACCATTTTAGTAGTAATAATAATATTTGCGGTAATATTTATTTATTTACTATTTTTTTTAATTATTATTAATATATCAATATCGTATCTTGAATACATTATAAATATATTTTTTAACATATATCATTTTATAAAGTTTAATATAAATAATAATAATTTTAAAATATTTAATATTTTTTCGTAACATTTTAGCACATAGTGCGTACTTTCTTTACGTAAAGTTTATTATTTTGAAATATCGTATATTTTATAAATATTATAATTAATTAAGTGACGGTCTATTCAATTTTACCTCAATTTATTCAATTCGTAACCTTTTCTACCAATTTCATTTCAATTCTAGTCAATTTCCTTGAAATTTATTTCAATTCTAGCCAATTCTTGTGCAATCCCTTGCAATCCTAGCCTCAATTGAGTCAATTTGTGGCTCAATTTTAAATTTCAGCCCAATTTCAGTCATTTTGAACCCGGGTTGACCCATTTGACCCGAAATCCGTCCCATATTTGTGAATTTAATCACAACCCTTTTTTTTCAATTTAATCCAAGGGCCTATATTATGTCAATTATTTATTTCCTTTTTTAATCTTAATACCCAAAATCCTAACATTTGACCCCATTCTCCCTCACCTTCTCTTTCTCCTCAAACTCTCCTAGCCGTCCCTCACTCCCTCACCTCTCAAACCCGCCGCACCACCATGCAAACCACCGGTCGCCGCCAACCCCCATCGTTATCCTCTTCCCCGTCGGCCCCTTCGTATCTCTTCCTTATCTTCTCTCACCCCACCGGAAACAAGTAGCCCCGTCGCTGCTTCTCCGCCGCCGGCAGCCCCTTCATCTCCTCCCTTCGCTACTAAAAATACAGCCGCTCAAATGGCCTCTCTCCGGCTCCGGTGAGATAACTCCGGTCAGTAGCGTACGCGACGATGATGATCATTTCTGAATAGATTCAAGACTCCAAACTCGATTATTAAGACAGATATGTCCGTTGATGGTACAATCTTTTCATAACTAATTGATTTGTTTATTAATTATTTTTTTTACATTGTTTAGATTCTTGATTTGTTATCAGTGGCTCTTCTAGATGTTTGGTATGCTTATTAGTCCTGAAATATTTGAGTGACTCTTGATTCAAATTGGTTGCCTCCTATATTTCATTCTTTTGGTTTGTGTATGTCATATCA